>CABFKP010005178.1:0-10743 GCA_901779475.1 Panagrolaimus davidi
TTGCAAGTATTTGATATTTTAATATACTTGCGCTTAAACGGGATTTTTCATATTGCAAATTAAGCAGAATGAAAGCTTAGGAACTTCAGCAATAAAATTATTATTGCGCACTTTTACTATTGTTCCATTTTTTGTGAAAAATAGTGTCAACATTGTTAATTTCCGTTTCTGTTTTAAAAAACTTAATCAGGGAAAAATTTATTCGTAAAAATAAAAAATTGAAAAAAAAAATACAGTTTCGTCTCTAAAAAGTGTAATTTTTCTACATTAATTTCGACAGCATAAAAAAGACAGTTTCAAAAATAGTTGCCTTTCGTTTTTTATGTGATGGGATTTCTAAATCTTCCTGCTGGAAAATATTTAACTTTGTGTATTAAAAAATAAAAATATGACTTTTTTGAATATTTTTTTTTTTATTTTCACTAAAAATCAAAAAAACATATGCCATAAACCAGCCTTCAGAGATCAAATATTTATATTGCATAAAAGTTAAAAACGCCCTATTGAACGCCATGATCCGTTAAAAATTAAGAAAGTGCTGGTTGAAAAAATGCCAGTGTTGTACCTTCCACTTTTTTTCAACTCCGACTCTGGAATCGGAATCAATTGAGTCGACACTGCAATATAATTTTTCTTTAAAAAACGTAAAAATGCTTTATAAATGTCATTTCAAGCCGTAATACATGCTAAAACTATTTATCCGTTACTTTGCAGCTTTTTAAATGCTTAGGCTTGATATTTCATCCGAAAGATTATTACAATGACACTTTTTCAGGTTAATTAGTGGCATTAATGATTTTATTAATAAAGAAACAACAAAGCATAGTTGGTGCAAGAAATTTTTTTCCACGAAAAAAATTATGAAAATGCAATCATTATTCAGCAGCATAAATTAATAAATTAACAAATTTAATTTTCACAAAATAGTAATTTTGGAGATATAAATTACAAGAATTTGAAATTAAAAAAGTCAATACTTATAGGTATTGAATCAGACGTCTTTCATAGCAAAAAAATGCATAAGTTTTCTTTTAAATTAACTTTAATAATACAAGTGTTTTAAAATTTGTTTAAATATATAATTAACAGTAAAATGGGTTTTCCTTGGGTACTATTTGATAGCTTCGAAAACGTTATTTAATTTGCTTAATTATCGCTTTTGAATGCATATTTTTTATGATAAAGAATATTTAAAAATGAAATATTTAAAAATAAATCGAAAAATGTGGTCACCAAATCAACAGCATATTTTTTGCAAAAACAATGCAAAAAATAGTAAAACATATTTCTTCTTTTTCGCATTTTTCTGGACAAAAACAAAAGTCTATGTTTTAAAAAAAGCGCGTCCATGTTCTTTTTATAAACAAAAAAATTAAATGTCACTATGCGTTTTTTTTTACAAAAAGAAAAAGTTTTCCCGTGATTTCTTTTATCCATAAACTGCACGAAATAAATAAATCACACATTCGAAATATTTTTATATTTATAAAAATATTTCGACTGTGTAAAAAAAGAGATGTAATCATAAACGAAATAAGAAATTTTACAAAGCAAATTGATTTTTTTACTTATTCACCTTAATTTTTCCTTTCACATTATATATTTTTTTGACAAAACTCTTCCCTAAACCAGTTTTAAATTTTTTTACAACTTTTATGCAAAATATTTGAAAAATTTTTTTAAACACCATAAATGCTTTTGATTATTTAACAACTGGAGTTTTTAAAAACTGCTCAATGCAAATTATACTGACGCTTTGTTAAAAACTGGCTAAATGTTATTAGTGTAAAATAATAAGCGCTTATTTGCATAGAAAAATACGTGTTGAACTTTTAACAAAATATTCAACATTTGCAACGAAAAACATTTTCAAAAAAAACTTTAGTATGTTGTAAAATGGCTTATGTTGACTGTATTTTATCTATTAAAAATGGTAAAAAAAACAAAGCAAAGTATTTTTAATTTTTAATGATTGTATGATCCGATTATTGTTATAACTGTTAAAAAAGTTAAAAAAAGTGAACACGTACTTTATAAATTTTAAGTCATTTCAACACTTGTTTTTAAAAATAAAATATTTAAAAAGATAAATACACAGAAAATTTATAACACAAAATGGTTTTCTGTTTTAAAATTAAAAATGTTGAAATAAAAATATTATGATTGACGGAAACTTTAGAATCAATGTCTGTCGCAAAGCGGACGAATTGCTGGATGAAACCAAACGAAGGCACTTAAAAAAAATGATGACAAAAAATTGTTTTTTCCACATATTGAAAGAAAAAAAAGAAACAGTATTTCGAAATTTGCCGCAAAAACAAAAAACGACAATTTTTTCTTTTTACGATTTTTATGCTAGAGTTCTTTTAAAACTAATTTCTTTGAATTTTTTATTACTTTTTGTTAATAAACGATAAACAGAGGAACCAAAAAAACTTAAAAAAAGCAACAAAATGAAAGCGAAAAAAGAAAATCAACAAAGATTTTGCTCGAATGCTCTTTCTTTTTATGATTCATTCCAGACAATTTTGTTCATAAAAAAATGTTTCTCTAAAAAATAGCCGGTTCTTCAATACATTTTTTGTTACAAGCATAAAAATTTGTTGTTATATATTGGAGATATTTAATTAATTTTTTTAAAAGTTCATTTTCATTAAAGAAAACTTGTAGTTTTACAAATAAGTTTTACTAAAGCTTTCTATTTATTGAAAAAGAAAAACAAACTCATTTTTAATGGGTTTTTGTAAGTTTCAAACATTTCGTCTTGAAAAAAATTATTTTATTTTTTAAATTTTTTCATGAATATTTAATCTTATTATTATTGTTATAAGCATCAACAAGGTTTTTATACAAAAAAAATGCATGTTATGTGAGATGTCATAGGGTCATATATCATGGGGTCGGTTGCAACGACCCCAATTCTTTAAAATAAATAAATAAATTTTATTTTATTACAAAGAAATGTTTTTTCAGTATTGAAAAAAGCGACATACTTGTAAAAATGTCGTTTTTTTCATATTTTCTTATCGCAAAAATTGATCTCTTTTTTTAATGGAATAAAACGTTGCGATTTTTCAAATATTAAAGAATTGCCGATTGTATCTTTTTTTAAAAGAAAATATTGAAAAGATTTTCTGAATATTTTATTTTTTGGTTACAAAAAAATTATAAAATTGTTTTTTGAAGTTGTTTCGTTTTAAAATCGGGAACTTTTTTCTGTGGTAAAAAAAAAAAACTATCAAGCGCTATTTATAAATTAACCGACATAAAACAAAAAACAATCGATAGGCGAAAAAGTTAAACACTTTTTAAGGCAATTTATTACTACCAAAAATTTAATATTTTGACATTTCAACGTATTAAAAATTATTCGTTTATATTCTTATGTTTTTTTAAAGCATTTTTGAAAGTGTACTGACAAAAAAAATTAAAAACAACTTTTACGTAGCAATTAAATAAAAAAATCATTTAATTTTTAATGTATTTTATGGTTTAAATTTGATCCGGTAAGCAGTGAAAAGTCGCTGCTTTTTATCGAATGTCTGATTTATATTTTTAGTAAATCGTGTTGTTATTTCAAACTTTAAAATATTCAAAAAGAAAAGAATAATGGCTTTAGCTGCTAGAGTTTTTTTTCCATTCAAAATGATACTCTTTCTTTAACAACTTTTCTGAGACATTTGTCTTTCTTTCTTTTTTTGATTTTTGTTTTAACACCCCTGTTACGAAAAGAGATTGAGTATGCAAAATTACGAATGAAATTGCTTGCTTTAAAACAGTGTGTGTAAAATTATTCGCGATTTTTCTTTTTCAAAAATTGAGCAAAACAAAAAGAAGGAAAGCAATTTTGTTTTTGCAAGCACAACAAAAAGTTGTTTTCTTCCTTTTAAATGTCATTGCGCAGCTGATTTCTTAAATTCCTGCTTTTTGTTAAGGTCTCAAATCACAGTAAATTAAACGCTAAAGAAACCTAAAAAAATAAAACAAAAACAAAGATTTCACAATCTTTGAAAATATTTACCTAAAAAAAAGACACTAAAAAACTCGAAAAAAAATTCATACCTCCCTAAAAAATAAATTTGGTTATCGACAATAAAAGATTTATAATTTTGTTGCTAAAACTCGAGTATTTCAGAAATTTAATAAATATCGTGTTTTTCTTGTATGAAATTTTTGTGAAAAACAGTGACAATTATGTTTATATTAAAAAAAATTATCAGAAAAATTATTCGTAAGAATTAAAAATAAAAAACAGACAAAAATTTTAAATATGTAATTTGTCTAAGTCACTTTCGAAAGCATAAAAAAGAAAGGCGCATTTCAAAATAGTTTACTTTCGGTTTTAATGTTAGTTTTTTTAAACATTTTATGCAATTTTTTCAAAATTAAAAAATGTAAGGCATGAACTAAGAAGATATTGTTGTATTACCATTTTTGATTTTATAATCAATATTTAAAAGAGCCAACTTATATTTTAAATTTCAAAGACGTATAATTTATCGTTTAAAATATTTATCCCATTCAAGTAAAGAATTTAGAAATTCGGTGAAGACATTTGTTTTCCAAAACGCGTTTTTTTGGCTAGATTTAATAATTAAGAGTTTTTTCTCTATTTTTCTATTTTTTCAATAATGTATCCAAATCATATGATTTATATTCCAAATATTGTTATAAAAGAATATATTGTATTTTCTGAAAAAGCAAAAAACATGTCTTGATTTTTTAGAAATACAAATTTGATTCTGCTAGTGATAACATGAACAGTATATCAACAAAGCTTTCAAATGTTTCAGAAATTAGAGACAAGTAAATACTGCTTTGATAATTTTCCATAATCATCAATATACTGTTTATTTTAGGTTCAAAACTATTTATACATCTTCTAATTTTCAGCTTGGTTGTTTTTATTTGTGTTTATTTACTCTTATAATTATGGCATTGTCAACAAAAATATTACTGATATATTTTTTAGTTCTGATGCAAAAATCATTCCAATAAAATAAATAAATAATAAAAATTATTTTGCGTACATAATTATTATTCATTTTTTAAGGTATTTAATTTTCATTCTATCAGTGACTACAAACATCGGCTCACAGTTTACCCAAATTTTTTTAGCTGCTTCAACGAAAAGTTTTTAAAACGAGAGAGCAAATAACGCTTTTTGTGACTCATTTTGCTATCTTTTTAACGAGGGCATAAAAACTGAGAAAAAACTTATTTTCTTATAATCTAAGAAATTTAAAAACTGCAAAGAATGTGTGTTTTTATTTGTTTTTCATTAAAGTTCAAAGATTACTGTTTTTTTTATCAGTAATAAAATTTTAATTGCTTCATTCATTTCTTCAACAAGTTTTTATCAATATAATGCTAAATTTTTTTTAACCATAAATATTTTTTCTCTGAATCAAAAAGATGTTGCTTTACTACTTTACGCTAGCAGTTTTAAATATTTTCTTGTTTGTTCTTGCTACTACAACCCCACAGCGTTGCAATGAAATTACAAGTTATGGGAAAAGTTCTGTTGAAAATTATAATATTACCTTTGAATTACTTTTTGACGTTACAATTACCAATAATTATTCAAATTTAATTACAATAAAAAATATTACTACTAGTTTTTTGAATATTGATCAAAATGTTTTTGAAGATGAAAATCCAGGAATTTTAAATGTCTGCCTTGAAATATATCGAGGAGCAACATATCATTATTGTTACAATTTTACTGGGCCTATTTCTACGATATTAGGTAATGAAACATTTGATTTTTATATTTTATGGTTTTATAAAAATAATGAGCATCGTTTTGATCTATTTTTTGGTTTTGTGGATGCTGGAAATCTTATATTTTACAATGGGTCAATGTTTACTGCAAAAGATGAATGCATGCTCTATAATAAATGGGATAGAGGTAGGTAATCTTGGGAATACAAAATTAAAAGCTTATTCAAGGAGACATTTTATTTGTACATACAATCGATTTTTGGTCTCATAAAAATTTGAACACTTTTTGTGAAAATTTCGTAACAAAGTGACATATGTCATGTTTAAAAGATGGAAAAAGTTAGCACTTTTCAACAAAATCAATGCAGTGAAAAAAAAAATTAAACAAGTTTCTGATAGTATCAGGAAAGAGGTTTACACTGAAGTTACCAGTCTAGCACCGCCTCCTTTTTATATTTTTCCTTTCTTATGTTTCTTTTTCTCTTGCCTTTTTATTTAGACAACATTTGTTCTTTTGAAAAACCATTTAAACTGTGGAAATTTTATATTTTCAATAAACGTATAAAAATTATCCATATTCTCTACAAGAATAATTTGCTAGCCTTAGACATCCCCAATTAACGATGGAGTTGGGATTTTCTACTTTGCACACATACTCGTTTAGTATTGGGATAGTTAAGGAAAAATTTAGCTGTGAATTCAAATACTGCAGTTTTCCCCCGGGGTTAAAAAGACTATCAGCTTTTTATGAAACTTTAAGTGTAGAGCATACCAACAAAGCTAACAAAAAATATTGCTTCTTTAACTTTTTATTTCTTTATTTTAGTTAACTTAAATGGTAATACCCGAGGGGAGACTCTTACATCTCACACTTCATGTTGTACCTCCATGATGCCAGTACTTCAGGCTCCTACAAGTGTACCAAAATGTACAAATTTTCATGCCACTTCGTCTTTCATCAACATAACAAATGACAAAACTTTAGCGTCGATGTCTGCAGATTTTGTTTTATCCAATTATGACATCAAAGCAAAAGGAGTCACTGATTCTTATTCTTATTTAGTATATGGCGTAAATTCTTTCAGCTGCCAAATGTAAGTCACTTTTGGCATTTATTTTTTAAAAAGTATTCGTTTTTTAGACAGAATATAAACAATTATCAATACTGTGAATTTTCGTTTAATGATAGAGAAAATGAAATAAAGATTGAATTAGGTCCATATGGGATCCCTGAATGGTATCCATATAGTTTTGTTGGACGCATAATTTTACGTGATAACCAAACGTTAATCGAAGAAGGAATTGCATTTACACCAGGAAACAACTGCCTAAATAGTACAGTAGTATTTGGAGATGATGTAAACATTGTGAATCAATTCTGTTGTACACAATTTGAAGGTTCATTTCCAACATCAACACTACCACCAACCCAACAACCATTTTCAACCACCTTTCAACAATGCAATAAAATCAATGCTTCTTCTTCTTATTCAGATACTTTAATGAATGTTACAATTACAGCTGATTTAGAAATATCTTCTTATGAAGATGATAAAAATAATATTGAAATTAAAAATTTGATGGCTTCTACCCCTTTAAATTTTCCCAATCCTAATACTCCAGTCTGTTATGCGTTAGATGGAGAACACGGAGATGGAACCTGTGTGTCAAACAATACTATGATATCAGTAAATGACCAAATTGTAAATATATATAGCCCTTGGCAAGTTAATCAAAGCGGTTTTTATCCTAATCAAGTACCTTTTTATTTTGGTATAATTAATGAAGGAAGCTATATTTCATATGATGGTCAAATGTACACTGAAACTAAAAAATGTAGCTCCTGGCAAGGTAAGAGAATAAAAACAATTTATGCAGTTGTAAAGTCAGGTCAGGCTCGAATAAAGAATAAGTTAGAGGGAACATCAATTGGGAGAAGAGGGCACTGGTCATCTAATACCCTGAAGCTACGGGTTTGAATACGCTAATTCTATTTCATATCTCATCGGTTACATGCAAGATATAGCGAAGTTTTGAATCTTGGAGAAGAGGAAAAAATAGATTTTAAGTTCACCCACTTTTGATCCTTTGCTTACATTCGCAAAAGGTCGAAAAAATTTATCTATTTCGCAGGGCATAGATCTAAAATAAGGGTACTTTTTCTTTTTTTACCCCTCCCACGTCTGAACTGAAAGGAAATTTTGCTTTTCCTAACTGCCGATCGCTTAACTGCCCGCTGCTTGTCTCAGTTGGTCGCGCGCCAGGTTGCGACAAAAAATGAACGAAAAGGTTCGATTCCCCTCTGTGACAAAAAAAAATGCATTTGAGTTAATTTTAATTTTAAAAAATAATAAATTTAATACAGTAAAAAAATGTGTCACAAATTCGTTATTATTAATGCAAAAAGAACTGAAGGAAAACCAATATTCGGATTTTTTAATGCGATTGAATGTTTTGCGCAAAAAAGCAAAAAAGATTTTTTTTGTCGAGTGTCTGCTAAGTTCAGACATGCCCCCATTTTTCAATTTCAATTTAAAAAACAACCATACATTCTACCTACATGCCCATACCGTTAAATTTTTAACATAAAATCACTGCTTTTATGCAACGTTTTGGAAGAAAGGAGAAATGGGGGGAGTAAAGTTCAGAGATCTAAAATAAGTTAGGAGACGTCCTGATATCGGTGTTTTTGAGGGGGGAGGGGGAAAACCAAAAGCTGATGCATTAAATTTAAAAAAAATCTGATGGAAGTGGAGGGGGTTATAAAATTTGGGAGAGGGGGTTCACGACGTCAGATCTGGACTATTCTTTAGTTATTTTCACCAAAAATACGAAGATTGTAAATTACAGTACAAATATTTTAAGGGAACGCAAATGTAAATAAAGCATGTTGTACATCTTTCATACCGTTTCAATCGCCATTATTCAATTTTACACGATGCACAAATTTTAATTTACTTTCAACAATTTACTATAATCAAACAAATCAAATTTATACCAGTGTAACTGCGAAGCTGACATTAACTGAAACAGATATAATGGCATCTGCTGCAGGATCAGGAGGTAAAATTTTATTTATCTGTTATAACCGGGTTCGATACACTTGATTTAATTTAAATACTTTTATTCTACAGTTCAAGATAAATTTAAAAGAATAAATTAATACATTAACTAACTCTTCAAAGGAAAAGACACAACTCCTTTTATATGATTCAAGAAATGTGAAAAGACTAAAGACAATTACGCAATAGGATCGGAGTTGATCGGCTAGTAAGCTAATTAGTGCTTATCAGTTTTAATCACTTACGGAAGCTACTTTATATGTTTTCGCCCAATTAGCTTCTTAAAATAACTTCTACTGATAAGACTAATTGCCCACTCCTTGATTTTGTACAATCCGATCAAAGTTCTTTTTAAGATACTTTACATTATCAGTTATCGAGTTGACCAACCACTGCAATTTTTGAATAACAGGCTGTCTATTGATAGTTCTTAGTTTATTATAATTATAATGGCCCTTGACCCTCCTTAGCTGAAAGTTAATTTCAAAAAAGTTGCTTAAAAATATCTTGGCTAAAACACTGATTAAAAGAAAACACTTTATATTTATTTTTAAGGATATTCTGACGATTATATTTATACTCCATTATATTCGATTAATGGTAACGAATTTAAAAAGTAACGTTTTACTAAAATTTTTCTTCCCTCAACTAAATTTTTGTTTTAAGTAGTGTAAACAATACACAGTTTGGAGGATTTCATCTATCAAGCACTGAAAGTGTAATACTAATTCATCTTGGAAGCCCAACGCCCCCTTGGTATTCACCTCAACCAGGAGTTCTTGTTGGACGAATTATGTTGCTTAATGATCAAACATATATGGATATGAAAGGTGTTATGCCCTTCTACGGCAATAAATGCGAAAAAACTACACGATATTATCGTGATGATCGATTCTACGTTGTTAGTGAGCTTTGCTGTGCGGATATTCCTGAAGCAACAACTACTAGCACTTTTGCTGCAACAACAACAACAAAAGTTGATCCAGCAACAACTTCATCAACAGTTACATCTTCAGCACCTTCAGCATCATCATCATCATCTATACCATTAACGTCATCATCAACATCAACATCACCATTGACGAATTCTAGTTCAACATCACAATCGTATTCGACAACATTTCCATCAACATCAACAAATTCAAGAAGTATTCCGTTATTTTTAAATTTTCATTTGTTGATTTTAGCTATTTTTCTATACTGTCTACAATTCTGCAATTGTTAAATTTTTTATTATTAATTAAAGTTTAAGGTGAAAGAAATAATTTAATTCACAAAAAATGATGCAGGGCCGCAACTGCCTTGGTAAACTTGGTGACAGTTTACCCGCCTTTGTTCCAAATTTAGGGTGAAAAATTTAAATTCATACATGGTAAAATAAGATTTTTTTGGTCTTTAATGAAGAAGTTCACCCCCCCCTTACTACCGACCAATTTGCGGCTCTGAAATGAAGCACAAAAACGTTAATGTTCAAAAAACGAAGTGATATTCTTTTAACACATTAAAAAGCCTTTTTAATCAACGTTAAAAATTTAAGA
Source organism: Panagrolaimus davidi (assembly GCA_901779475.1). Classification (NCBI taxonomy): domain Eukaryota; kingdom Metazoa; phylum Nematoda; class Chromadorea; order Rhabditida; family Panagrolaimidae; genus Panagrolaimus; species Panagrolaimus davidi. The sequence continues at coordinate 10,325 of CABFKP010005178.1, forward strand.
GACTGTACATTGTAAAAATCATAAAAGGGGATAGATGTTCAGCTAAATATCACGCACGACGCAACAAAAAGCAGTATTTGTTTAACAGTTTTATTCTTTTAAATAACTTGCATAAAAAACAGAGTGGACAATAAATAATAACACATGAAAAAAAGAATAAGCATTAAAACATTGAATCGCAGATATTTTGCATACACATAAGACCGTTTTATTGATTCTTTTTTATTCGTTAGCAATGATTTTGATAAGCAGTAGGATCACGGAGAATATCCAATGAAAAAGCCTTTCTCTCTCATGTATCTTCCGTTTTCAAAAAAACTCGGACAAATTGCTAGAGGAATTTAGCAGCTGTTTTAACATAAACATTTTTTGTTATCTCACAACTATTACTATGAAAATTTGGATAAACTATTATATAA
>CABFKP010005185.1:0-10743 GCA_901779475.1 Panagrolaimus davidi
CTTATTCATCAGTGCAAGGAGCTATTTGGATTTGCTTAAAATTTGTGTTTTTCAGCTTAGTACTGGTTTATCTGTTGCCCAATGGATTCAAACATGTTTATGTTGGATAAGCATTCAATAAATTGGTATAATTTGTCCGTGGGATACTCATATTCAACTCAGCCAGGTATTATTTTCATTTTTTTCCGGATTTAATTTTCAGTTTTAGCAGACTTTGGATGTATTTGTGGCCCTTGAGCTGTATTTTTGTTGCCCGACATGTCTATGCTTCATACCAACCCATGGATACTTCAACCAATTTTCACCATCAAATGGCCCTGGAAATCAAATGGTTATCAACAACAATCTGCCCGAGGACGCTGGCGATCATGTGCCCCTGGAATTCAATTTTGTATACCTGGTGATCTCGGTTCGCCTCGTGATGGTGACGGGCGTGGTGGCCTTGGATATGGAATTGCCTTGGTTTTTGAATTAGTTTATGCAATTTTTTGTTTTTACTTCTACCTTTGTATTTTTCACGTGCAACTTTCAATCATTGGGTATATTCCACAGGTAAGTTGCTTTAAAATAGTTTATTCCATTTATCATTTCTTTACAGATGCAAGCCCTTGCTTATCTAATGTTTATGCCTGAAAATCTTCAGTATTAATATCCCCAGCCTATGGAAAATTGTACATTAAATCTATGGAAGAAAAATATGCTGGACCTCGGGATCGAGTTTTCTCATTTGATAGTGTTAGCTCAATTAATATTGGACCCTCGGCTTCTCCTGCAGCTTCCAATAAAACACAAGCTCAAAATGTTCAAGTTCCTTCAATTTCTGATAATACTCCAACCTCTGATACTCAGTCAACAGATGCTCCATCATCTTAAACCCATGAAATTGACACACCTGCAGCTCGGGACAGTGTATGTTTACAATATCTCTCCATATTTTCTCTAACTGACTGTTTTTATAGGTTTATTGTAGAGAAGATGGTCTCTTACCAGCCATTGTAATGAAAAAATGTTTCTTCGATCTTTAGCTGAACATCAATCCCCTGGAACACAACCTTGGGTAACAACACGTGTATCTGACTCTTAAGAATTAAAAAAGGTCAGTTTTATGTTTTTTTATTCGCGGTCGGAACCAAAAATTCATTTACTTATGTAATTCCTTTTCAGTAATCCAATTACCCGTGATAATGTTCGATAAAGCATTTAAAAGAAAGAAGAACGTGGAACAAGAACCCTTGTCTTTGGATTCAAATCATCTCCCACAAATGAATACATTACTATTGATTCCTTATAAAATCCTTTGATTGTATCTCCATTGTTTTACCTCTGTTATTTGTATTGTCTTTTCCATGGGTATAAAAATAAATGCTTTTTTAATTAAACACTTGTGTATAATTACTGCAAACAAACATTTAAAAGAAATAACTAAAAACTTTAAAGTCCACTAAGTCGTTCTTCGGTAAAAATTCGGACGTATGCGTCCTCTTTTCCCTGGCCGTTTCCGTCCAAAAACAGACTGAACATTTTTCGACCTTAACCAGCACGTCAACACACTTTATCCATACCGGAAACCTTCCGAATATTTCCGTCCGTATATCTGTACATCGCTTCGGTGCGTAAACAGGTAACAAACTACCTGTTGACGACCGGTTGACTAAAGTCCGATGTGAAAACGTACCGCCGGGTTTTTCAGTGAAATTCATCAAGAATTATGGAGTTGGCGTCCAACATACAAGATTATCTCTTCTAACAATGACATAGAAGTGGCAACAATAATAAAGAATTTTGCATTTTTTGGCCTCAAATTTTCTATTACTTCCATCTATGGTGATTATAATTTACAATCTCTCGACATTTGGATTCATTCATTTAAATTGGTTAAAAATGAAAGAGTCGTTGCAACAATCAGCAAAAAATTCTTTTCTTTTTTAAATACATACGGTATTGACATTGTTGAAGAAGAAAATCATCCATTTATTATTACATTGGTTATTGTTCTTGATCAACTTATCTTTGTTAAAAAAAAAAAGACTGAACAAAAAAATATTTGGAAACAACTAAAATGACAAACTTGTTTTTACCCAAAACCCAGGCCCGCAACTTGGGGGGGGGGGTGTCCAGACACTCCTATTAAAGTTCAAATTTTCATATGAAATTTAAATTTATACTAGGTAAAATGAATTTTTTTCTAAAATTTATAAGAAAGGACACCCCCATAAAGCCCCGGACACCCCCTTAAATTTTTTTGAAGTTGCGGCACTGCCAAAAGTTAAAAAGTAAATTTATTTAACAATCATTTCAGATCGGCATTTTTATTATTGTTCATTTGCTTAAACTGATCGAGAAAAAATGAATAAAAAAAAATTACTTCTTCTTTTTTACATTTTTCACTTACTTTAACAAACGCAAATTTAAATTATACACATCCGATAAGCATCATTTGACTTTTAACGAACTTCAAGCTAAGTTTCAAAAATAGTTTACCGTAGATAAAAGGATGCAGCTATCGGCGTCAGAAGCTCAATTTTTTTGGTGACGACAGAAATGTTGTCGAAATAAAATTTCAATTTTTTGAACAAAAAAGTTCTTGTCAAAAAATTGAAAATTCAAATGCAGCGGTTTCGCATGGAAAAGCACTTTTTTTCTTTTTCAATGATGACGCTTTTTTTTATTTTATCGGCTAGTGTTTCTACTTCAGTACTTTTATTGAATTTGTATTTTTCAAATTTCACAGTTTTATTGCCTTCAATCCAATTAAAGTTTTTTTTGTTCTTAATTTTTTAAACGGTTTTTATTTGTTTTTAAAATTTAATTTGCAGTAATAGAGATAAGCCATAAAAATTCTACGGTGAAATTGTTAAATGTTTTCCTTTACTACTAATAATTACAACCTTATCAGAAGTTCTTGAAAAGAATTTTAACAAAAATTCTTTATAGTCCTTTCTAACAAATTTACATATTACCAACAGCGCACACGGATTCACTAAACTTTCTAAATCAATAATATAATCAATTATTAGAGCAGCATATGCCAAAACATTTGGTAGATCATAAGTATTACAAATGGATAATGCTACAAAATAACATGTAACCAAAAGTTCAAATGAAAAGGTTACGGTTGCTTGAATTAGCAAATATATTTCTCTTTTTATTGCAGCTCTATTTCCATTGATCTGTTTTAAAAGATGCCGGTAACGTAATATTGTAATTAAAGTTAGGATAAATGAAATGCCAGATGTTGAAAGAACTAAAGTTGGACCTGTGATTGAATTGTACTAAAAAGGAAGAAATATAGCAAAGATGTTAATAAAAAAAAATCACGAAAAGGAAAGCGGGTTGCGCGCAAGCTGCGGGAAAAAAGCCATTATTTTTGAAAAAAAGAATTTAAAAGTGTGGCTTTTTTGCTGCAGGTTGCGCGCAATCTACTTTCTTTTTTCCCTATAAACGTCCGTGAAATGAAACTTGCATTTTTAAGCCAGGTTTCATTATAATTTGCAATTAGGACACCGGTCTCCACATCAATATATACAAGTGTTCCAGCAAAAATTGGACTCAAAACTATTATTGCAAAAATTGGTAAAAACCAAATAATACAATTTCCAAATTTTCCCAATGCAGTATTTCCATTTTTTAAAAGAAAAAATGAAATCCAAACACGATTAATCGAAATTGCGGTATGAAAAATTGCTTGTGAATAAACGCAATATGCAGAAATTAAATATGCAATTGAAAAATATATTATATGCGATTTAAGCCAAGGTTGAAAGCTTTCAAATTCTGTAAATCGAGACATAAAATTACTGATTATCACATTTCCCACATCAACAATTGATGTAAAAATGTACAGCAAAAAAAATGGGGAAGTATAAGTTGAATTTTTTTGAAACCGTTGTAGGACAATGAATGGTGTAACAGTGCAATGAAGGATTACAACAAAAAATCCAAAAGCCCACCAAAAATAAAAAAATAATGGAACAGCCATTATTTTTTCCTTCAACTGTATTTTTTTATGAAATTTTACAAAATTGTATTTTTTCAAAAATAAAGTTATTTATACTTTTAACAAGAAAACATTAACAACCCATTATTTTAAGCAATAATCTTAAAATAAAATTTTAAGCGTTTTACATGTACATTTGATACTTTACTTGGTATAATTAGAGTACACTAGACGTATAGAAAACAACATTTTTTAAAAAAAGGAGAAAGACCAAGAATTATTTTAGACTGTTTTTAAAAAACAAAATTATACGGAAGTTAAAATTATTTTAGGGTACATTACTATCCCTTTAGAAAACTACAACAAAAAAATTTTTGGGGTCAAATGTGTTCTTACTCAGTGCTGGCGGTCGCCCGAAATTTCTCGGTTTTCGGTCCTTCGGTCCGACATTTTTACCTTGATTTTAATTTTTTAGACCTTTTTTGTTAAAAATATCTGGGTTTATTATCATATATTCTTCAATGGGTTAAAAGTTTAACGGGTTTTTTACGTAAAAACATGGAAAAAATATGTAAAAATTTCGGACAAACTTTTTTACAGTAGTTCCTGTGCTTAACTTTTTTTAAGTTGTGTGTAATAGAACCGTCCCCAAANGTGCTTAACTTTTTTTAAGTTGTGTGTAATAGAACCGTCCCCAAATTTAATCCAAGCTCTGCATTAACTTCCTATTTGTTCTCTGTGGGTTGTCATTCGTGTCACATCGAGACATTCTTCACCAAAACATTTATCTGAGAAAAAATATCCATCATAGACATACGTCTTTTTTTGCGACAAGTGTGTATCTTGTGTTGTTTTAGTTCGGGTGGAAGAGAAAAAGAAATGAATGCGTTAATTGAAAGAAAAATTGATTGTTTTTAATGGAAAAAACAGTGTGAGTGGTCAGTCTTTTATTTGGTTTAGACTAAACCATTCTTGTCTAAAAAATTTTTTGAATTTTTTAAAAATTTTTAAGAATATGTTGCTGCAAATTGGTAAAAAAAAAACAGAGTTTATTTGTATAATAAATAAAGAACTTTGTTTTTTTTTCGATACCAATATGGGGCAAATGGAAAGCGTTTTTGTCATAAAACTTTATAGTTAAACATTTTCAGATTTCATTTTCAGCTATAATGGACGGAAAACCTCTGACACATAATGACTTTTCTCGTTTGTCATTTCCTTTAAACCGTATTTATTTCTCAAAAAGAATTAATTTGAATAAGTACTCAAAACTTCACGTCATTTAAAAAAAAAGGAAAAAATGCAACTTGGATCGAAGAAAAAATAATTTCAGAAGATTCTACAGCAATTTTTTTTTGCATATACTTTCACAAATTGTTCTCGGAGAATATTACGGCGACAAAAATCGTCAACAAAAACACTTTTTTTTGAAAACAATAAAAACATAAAACAAAAAAAAATTATTAGCATTTTGAATGAAAAGACAGTGAAAGAATGTGTTTTGTATAAATGGTTGTTTTAATCATAATCCAAGTGAAAACTAAACGTTAAATCTTTTCGAATATCAAAATATTAAAAAGCTCGTCGACAATCAACATATTCATTATCTCCAGCAATAAGTTCAGAAAACTAAAAAAATATATTTAAATGACTTTTTTCAAAGATAAAAAAGCAAACCACATTATAATTACTATTTGATCCACAACTTGCAGATAAATCTATTTCACCTTTAATATTTTTAGGGAAATCTTGAAACCATTCTTCATTTATTTCTTTCATTATTGAATAAATTGGCTTCCAAGTTGGATTTACAAAAGAAAAACTGAAATCTATTATTTCAATATTTGGAAAAATTTCAGATATGAGTTTTATTAGAAATTTCATTGATTCCCTTGTGAAATCTGATGCTTCAATGAATATTACTATATCCAATTTTGTTACCCGTGGTAAAATAGTTTTCCCTAAAAACGAAATATAATATTAAAATCTTGACATTTTAAAAAACATACTTTTCAGATTTTGTTTGAATAATTTCATTAAAATAAACTTCAAATCTAAAATTTTGGGGTTTCGATTTGAGCAAAGATAAATCCTATAAACATATTTTTTGGTAAACAACTTTTTCATTAATGTAAAAAAAGCTTACAGAATAATTTACTGGACAAGAAAAGCTTGTTATTGTCGTAATATTGCAAAGATCATAAAAATGTTTTTCGGAAGGTTTAGACAAAAAGCTTACATTTTTAACACCTAAAAATGGAAGCAAAAATCAATAAAAACCCATCTTAAAACTTAATCGCATAGAACGGGAATTTGCAGAACTTCTTAAAAACAATATATATGGAGAAATGAATAAAGTTATTGAAAGGTTTATGCTTTCTGGTACACAACAATATATATGTGCTTTAAATTACTTTCGACTCATCGATAAAGTGATCGTTTTTGAAATCATATTCTTTAAATGTCAGCAATGGTTGTTTTTTGAAAAAAATGAAACAATTTTTTCAAAGAAACTCCGCAAAAAAAGGTGGAAAGCAAATGTCAAAGAATTTATTTCAACATATTCTTTTTTATTGCGAAAAAGAAGCTTAAAATAAAAAGAAATATTCATTCAACGAAATATTTTTAATACAGCTTTGATTTTTGAATTTTTTGTTTTTATTAAATTACGTATTAAAATTAAAGCTTAATGTAAAAAAACCATATTTAAAGTTCTCGCACAGATATTAAAAAGGATATCACCCAGACGTAGCAGAAGATCTCGACATTAATAATCGAAAAATTCTTGAATAATTGCAATTCATTTTTATTAAAAAATTGATATAAATACTTTTTCCATCGAAAAATAAATGAATTTTAAAATTTTGCATAAAACAATGTTGCATTTCAAATGTATTTAAAGCTTTTCATCCTTTAGTTTCATTTTTTACATAATTCAAGTTAAAAAAATCTTTCGTTTCATCAGTGAAAAAGCAAGCGACTGTTTGCTTTTATTTAATAATGCTCCTGTTGTTGGTGAATTAAGAATTTATTATGTTAGGAAAAATTAGCATAATTTATACATTTTTATTGATAATATATTATATCTTTCAAATATAACTAAAATATTCAAAAACTTAAAAAATAAAAATGCAACTGCAGAAATTTTTTTAAAAAGATCGATTGTTTTTAAAAGCCAAAAAGAAACAAAAAAATTGCGAAATGACATTTTTTCCTATAAGCGTCTCTGTATTACATATGTGTCCTTTATGTTTTTATAAATGTGCATTCGCAATCCTTCTTTGTAGCTAAGAAGAACGCAAAACTTTAAAAAACGATTTTCGGTTATGTTATTTTAAAAAAGTTACTCATCTGGTTAAAATATTCAAATTACAATAAATTGTTAAAAAATGATGAAACGTTATTATTTAAAAAGTACAAAGGCACAAATATGGCATTTTTTTTTCTCATTAAAAGGATTCATAAATGCAGGGAAAAATAAGAAACAACAGTTTTTTCCTCTTTTTTGAAATGAAAATAAACATTTTCGACAATTCAATTTATTTGTTAAACGTAAATAAATAAAACCATGAAAAAAGAGGACGTCGAAATTACAATATTAATCTTTTAAATAGCGTGTAATGCACTTTTCTTTTTGCACATTTGTTATAAAACTGCATTTTTTCAAAATTCTTTTTTACACCACATTTTTTGCGAACTTTTTTGTTGATGAAATATTCAAAAGTTTTAAAAAAACAGAGTTTCTAATTCTAAATTGTTTCGCTAAATAGAAAAAATGGAAAAAAATGGAAGAGGAAAATATGACTCATATTTCGGGCAGCAAACAATTATAAGAAACACACATATATCTCTTTTTTGGCAGAAGAAAAAGTGTGTGCAAAAAAATGAAAAAGCTTTTTTCTTGTAGAATGAACATCTCTAATGCCGTCTTTAATTATTTTTCTTTGTTCTTAAATTTTTAAATCTTTTATTTTTATTTTTTGGCAATCCATTTTTTTGCCAAATATATTTCTTTGACAAAATTACAAAAAATAACATTTGTGACATTAACATTTTATTGGAAGCATTTGCTAAAATAACTACAGCATTAATAATTTTAGTGTAAAATAAAAGTAAAATAAACACATATATTTTATTTTTACGAAAATAAATGAACAAATAAACGTTTATTTTAAAAATATATTTCTGTAATTTTTTACAGAACCTTTTTTAAAATTTAAATTGATTAGTATTTTTAATGTTGAACATAGTTGTCATCTTTAAAAGGGAAACGATAAAAAATGCAAAACTTCATACCTATTTTCAGTTAAAAAGGAAAAAGCTTTGATAATTTTATTTTTTTGACATCATTTTTCATAAAAACTAGAAATAAAAAAAAAGTTTTGCGGAAAAATTATGTTTTTTTTGTTCCAAATATTATCGTTAAAAAGGAGTTTATTTATTTTTTATTTTTTTTGGAAATTTTTTTGCCAAAAAAAAGAATAATGATGTTGTTTTGTATTATATTTTAACCTTTTAAGCTTTGATGTCTCCGAAAACCAGAGTTTGACGCCGTTTTTCGCTGTCAACGGTAGAGGATCGAATGTTTACAAAAATTTGTCGCCAACTCAAAAGTGCAAACTTTGATTTTTTTTAACATGATTAAAAGTGACAACATGAGAGAAAAAAAAGGGTGATAGTCTTTGTAATTTTCAATATTAACTTTTTATTAAATAACGTGACGTTTAATATTAACTCGGAACTTTTTATGGTTTTTTTTAACGTTTTTAAAAAATTTTTCAGATTCTTTGAAAGTGTTTTTTTATAAAACTGTTGTCAATGAAATATTAAAAATATTTTTGAGAGAAGGAAAGTTAAAAAATTGAACACCGTTTCTCTATATAAAAAAAATAACGTCGCGGAAGAAAAAATATTTTCGTATATGACTCATTTTTGGGACGGAAAAAGGAAAAAAAAACAGATGTATGTCTTTTCAGTTTTGCAAAAATGTCAGTAACAAAAGAAAAAAAACAACATTCTTTAAGAACAAATGTCAAATGTGCTATCTGTGATAGATTCTGTTCATTCTTATTTATATTTTTTTTGTATATATTTTGATTATCCCTCTTTTTGTAAAATGTTTTTTTTAACCAAAAAAAGTTCTTGGTTCGATTTCCTCTCCATCCACTTTTTTTATTTTTACAAAAGATTACCGTATTAATTATAATTTAATTTATTGTGTTTAAAAATTTTAATTAATAAAAATAGCTGTTTTTTCGTTTAACATTAAAGTAGTTATATTTAAAAGCATTTTTTAATTTTAAATTTTTTTGAAATGAATTTCTTTGAACAAATGTGAACGAAAATTCAAAAGTCATATGTGACCGCTATTGAGATCATATTAGGCACCACCTCTTTAATTTCTTGAATTGATTGTTCTTAAAACTGGGCGCTTTTAACGCCAAAAATCTAAAAGGCCGCTCCTTAAAAATACACTTAAGCCTTTCTTTGTTTGATTAAAAGCTTCTCACGAGTGTTTAGTTCAAAGATAATTTATTTGAAGGATTGATTTCTTATCATCGACTAAATAAGTGTATTTATGCAAAAGTTTCGGATTTAAAAATTTTAAAAGCAGCTTAAAAAAGAAAAAAGTTGCCAAAAGAAAAAGCGCTTTTTTTAAAAGTTTTTTTTTATTGATTCTATTAAACAAAACGAGTGGCAGTTGAACAGCGCATTTTGTAAATATAATCAAACATTGTTGGGATATTTTTTGTAAATTTATCTTTAAAAAAAATTTGAAATGGCTAAAAAATTTGAATCAATTAATGAAGCTCAACTGAGCTTTGCATTAGAACTTTTAAGATCTCAACATTCAGATGATAAATCTGCTGTTTTTTCGCCTGCTTCTATCGCAACTTCTGTAGCTATGGTTTATTTGGGAGCTCAGAGTGAAACAGCAAATCAAATTCGGATTGCTATGGGTTTAGGTATGTTCAACCCTTCAATTTACCCTGATTTTGATAAAGATTATGTATTGATAAGCGTAAATTTCTGCCACCCAAAAATAGACTAAAATTATTAAAATTATATAATTGTTAGGTTTTACTGAATCCGAAATTCATTCATATTTTTCTACTCTTATGAAACATACTAAAAGCGATTATGGTGTTAAAGTACCGCCTCCAGAACCTGAAATTGATCCAAATGATACAAAAGCTTTGCAGGAACGAATATCTGAACTTGCATTTTTAAGACATTGTAATCCTTATACTTCGCAATGCGTCTTGGAAACAATAAATCGAATTTACGTTAATGATCAAACTATTTTAAAAGATAATTTTGTCGATAAATTTGATAAATTTTATCAAGGCGGAATAGAAAAAGTAAAGTTTACAGAAGACAAAACAGTTGAGGTATATCTGTTTGTTAATTTTTTATGAAAAAAAAAAACACATGCTAATTTTTCAGATAATTAATAATTTCATTGCTGAAGTTACTCGAAACAAAATTAACAACATTGTCAAAAAATCTGACTTTAATGAAACCACAAAAATTGTCCTTATCAATTCCATTTATTTCAAAGGTAAATGGGCAAAAGTACAGGGTGGTCACGCTGGACCACCCCCAAAACAAATTAAATTTATACTCAAGGGCTGCAAGATTTAAAAAAACTGCTTGGGGGGATCAATAGCCTATATCATCGGATTTTAAAATGTGGTTTCGGAATTTCTACCGTAACCCTCGAAAAATTTTGGTCACACAACGAAAACCTGAAAAAGTCGAAATTTTCGAATTTTGTTAAAATTTCAAAGAAAATTTTTTTTCGA
>CABFKP010005195.1:0-10739 GCA_901779475.1 Panagrolaimus davidi
TTGGCATATTAAATGCAAATTAAAGTTAATATTGTCTTTAAAATCGTTTTAAAAATTTCTTCAAAATTAGAAAAAATTTTCACCATCATTTTTTATGATTAAAATAACTTTTTTGAAGATAAAAAACGGTCTTTAAACCTTAAAAAAAAAAGAAAACAAGCACCAAAAAGGCAATCCCAAGTGCTTTTGGAAAAAATTTTACTATCAGAGTCGACACTTTTATTCGATACCTGAATCGACTCCAGTGACTCCGACTCCGTTGTCGGAGTCATTTCAAATTCGAAAACACAACACTGATAAAAAAATTTCATAACAATCTTTTTTTTTTGTAGTGTAACAAATACCTGTCAACCACAATGCCGTCAAGCTGCAATGAATTTATATCAAAATGTTCATGGTCGTCGACTTCTTCGAACTGATGCTTCCTGCGTTCCTGGAAGATCCGAATTAGATCAATGCGGATTTTTACCAAATAAATCACCAAAACATTGCAATTTTGCAAAACTTATTTGTGAAGCCGATTTACAATGTAACTCAAAATGGGAAGTATTTATTAGTGAATGTGAAGCAGAAACAAATATTGGGCAATGCTCTGATAAATGCCGAAAACATTTAAATTCAACACTTTCAACTTCGCAGGGTTCTGAATTTTCTAGTTGTTCTTGCACGGATAAAGATGACCAACTTTGTATTAAATTAAAGGATACCGTTTTGAAAGCTTGCATGGATAAGGCTAGTTGGATATATAAGATTAAGAGAGATAAAATAAAGGATAAGGAAATATGCAAATTTTTGAAAAAAGTTTTCGAATATGCAAATTACTCTTTTTTAAAAACTGGCATGTTTTTTTCATTTTTTCGAAAAATGCCAAAATATGCAAATTTTTAAAAAAAGTTTAAAAGTTCAAAAAATATGCAAATTACTCTTTTTTAAAAACTGGCATGTTTTTTTCATTTTTTCGAAAAATGCCTAAATATGCAAATTTTTAAAAAAAGTTTAAAAGTTCAAAAAATATGCAAATTACTCTTTTTTAAAAACTGGCATGTTTTTTTCATTTTTCGAAAAATTCCAAAATATGCAAATTTTCTGAGCTATAATAAATCCATCAGCCCAATTTGCATAAATCCACTTTTTACCTACTTTTAAACTGATTTATAAAAATTTCAGCCAACGAATTCTGTCATCCCCAAAGAATCTTCAACCCCAATTACCAGTACCGGATCACGTGGAACAATTCCACCTCGAGCAGGTCGTCCAACTGTTACCCCTGATGAACCCGATGCTTCTGCATCTGTTTCATTATCACTTTTAGCTTTTGTTATCAGTTTTGTAATTGCTTCACAAAATTTTTTTTAACTGGTATTTATTAAATCCATATTTAAATCCGATTGTTTTTGATTATTTTTTTAAAAATCCCAAAGAAATTCTTTTTTAAAAGTTTTTGTTTGTACAAAAGAGTATTTTTCTGTCTAAAAAAGGTTAATAAATTTATTTAAATTTTTAATTATCGGCTTTTTTTGGTAACAATGGTGTTCAGTAAATTCAAAATTTATATTAAATAAATTTGATAACGGAAGGCTTAAACTTTGTTTTGTTATTATTGTATCATTCATATTTTTGCTAATTTCTATTATAATACTTTTCTTAAAATGTCTTAAAAATTACATATTTGTTTTTAGTCAAATATGTAATTTTTATAATTAAATCATAAGTTTTACCATTGACTGACATTAAACAATCTGAAAATATTCAAAAAAAATATGCTCTAACATGTTCAATCTAAAAATAATTTTAACAAAAAAAATAGAAACTTTTGTCCTTAAATAGCGCAAAATGAAAAAACGTATTTTTTAGATGCCAAATGTAGCCTTTTTAAAGCTTTAAATCCATATTATTTCTGTTATTTCGTAACATTGAAAAACTTTTACATACCAAAAAACTGCAAAAGTGGAAAACTTCAATCATTTAAACACGGAAATTTCATTAAATGACAGATATAAAAAATTAATTTAGGATTACTGCCGATTATCCAAATATGTTTCATGCGACCAAAGAGTTTGTGCAATATTTTGGTTTGCATTTTTCATAATATTATAATTTTTTGAGTGATTTACTTACAAGGGAACCTTTTCAGTTGACACATGCGTTTTTTTCCTTAACTCACGACCCCCGGGTCGTGGATTTTTGATTTCAGAATCCTGTAACTTCTGTAAAACCCCGAAAGGGCACAAAAGCCTTTGGGGCTTTTCATACCTCGGCGGGTACTATCGAACGCACATATACTCACAAAAATCCCCGGGTATCATCTAAAAACGGTCCCTTGTTAAATAAATTTTTAAAATAAATTTGTTTGAAGTGAAGCATTTGATATTAAATTATTAATATTGTACAATTCCTCAAAGCCATTTTCTGGAATAAATTCGATACAAGCTTTTATTTATCATATTTTAATCTTCAGGTAATTTATTACATAATTTCGGTATACAAAAACAAAAATATTCAAATCAAGAAAGACAAAAAAAAGTCAAAAATTCATTCTTTTCAAAAACAGACATTTATGTTTGCTGCAAAAAGCATTAGAAAAAATAATAAACGCTTTTTTTTGAAAGACACTGACAGAAACAATTTTTGTTGTTCGTCGTTTGGGCAATCTTTAATCGTTTTTATGTGGCAGCATTTTTTAACGATGTTTTTGAGAAAATGTTCAGCTTTAACATTGAACAGCTGCAAAAAAGAACATTCTTTTGTGAAATCTTTACATTTTTATTGCTTGTAGATTGGATTGCGTTTGTGCGATTGTAGTAGCTGTAAAAAACAGAAAACCATAAATGTAAAAGCTGGAATTGAATGAATTCCGTAATTTGGGCTTGCAAATTCAAGTATGTTTTTGAATATTTTTAATTGTTTATTTTTAATAGACGATAAAATTTAATATTTTATTATCGAATCGGAACATGGGATGAAAGCTGTTTTGGCATTGTTCCAGTTAAGAAAGTTGCTCAATAATAAATAATATTGAATAAAATTTTTAACCAAATTTATTTTCCGGTACTGTTTCCGAATTCCCCCCCCCTTTTTTTTCATTCACAAAACACAACCGCTCATTCAATCCACCCGCCCACCCTTTTGAATTCTCAACGTAAACTCACTAATTTTATGCAAATTTGTGAATGAAAAAAAAGGGGGGGGGGAATTCGGAAACAGTGCCTATTTTCCACTTTTGTCGAGATTTTTCATAGCAAATCCCGATTTTTCTTGTTGGTTATTTTTTAATCTTTTGAAAAAAGAAAGACTTTTCTTTCTTTAACGTTTCACTTGCTACAAAATGTAATCTCGATCGATCTGCTGTTGCTTTAATTATAACAGAAATCATGAAACATAAACTTTTATTTTTTTTTCACATTTTTTCTACAAATTTTTTAAATTTTTGCTTTTTTAAAATTAAATTCTGTCTGTTAAAAAATTATGTTAAAAAATATCTGAACTTTTGAATATGTCAGTTTTTTTAAAAAGTAGGTTTCATAAACTTTTTTGAAGAAAATTTGTTCTTTTTGCAAGCTCATTTTAACTTTTATTTTCAAAGGTGTAAGAAATCTTTCTGCATAAATTTGAATGTTTGAATAAAAAAAGTAGACACACTTCAAAAAACATTTTATTTGGAATAAATATGGATACTGAAAAAAAAGGAAAAACATATTTGACTTGTTTTTTTTTTATTTTGAAATTTTTGGGCAAACATTTTTTTGGAATAAAATTATTAATGAGTTGTTTTGTAATATTTATCCAATTTGATTTTTTTAAAGTATTAAAATGACATCGCAGTTTTTTAAACAATTTTTAACAAATTTTCAATAAGATTACGTAGAAAAAATATAAAATATTCAAAAACTATTACATTTTATTGATTTACAAGAGAAAACGTATTTCGATCAAAAAAGCATCAAAGTTCTTTTTGTCTTTCAAAAAACAGAGAAAAAAAAGCTTTTTGCATTTCTTTTTTTGAAAAAGATTTCTTAATTGTTTTTTAAAGAAAATATGGCAGATAAAAAAACAGGGCAAAATCAATTTAAAATTGAAAAAACAATATTTTTTCTGAAAACAACTTTATAGAATAATTTAATTTTCAAAAGCATGATATCATTTTCTCCATGTGATTAATTAAAATGAAATTAAAATAAGTTTTTTTGGCAGCTTGAGTTTCACAAAACAATTTCTCTAATTATTAATGCTTTTGCTTTTGTGGGATTTTAGAATCTTATTATAAATTCCTTGAAATAATAAGCTTTCTTTGTTTATTTTTTATTCCAATCCATTTCTATTATGAAAAAAGCAGCTTTTAAAAATGTAAAATATTCAAAAAACAGTTTTTATTTGTTTTAAAAAATGTCTCCTTTTTCGTTTAATAAAAGAAAATGAAATTTACGAAAGGAATGCGTTTTTTGTTGAAAAAAGAAGCAGCGAATGTTTTTTTCTTTATATTATACAACCACAGTTTTCTTTTTTTAAAAAAAGATTTCGAAAGCTGTTTTTTGAAAAAAACTCTTGCTCTTTTTTAACGCTCATTTTTAGCTTTTTTTTCATAAGTCTATGAAATCCTGTTGAAAACATTTGAATATTTCAATAAAACAGTGAACAAATATTTTTATCATTTTTTCTTAATTCGATATTATAATTTATGTAATGTTACCAATCAAAAATCGAAAATTTACATTATTTTAAAAAAAAAAGTTTTATATTCGTCATATCATTTTTTTTGTTTTTTAATTATCAAAATTCATTTATGGATTTTTGTTTTCAAATGACCATAAATAAACATAAAAATTGAAGTTCACAACATATTTTTATAAAAACCCTTTTTAACAGTGATTTTGTTCCTTTTAATTTCAAAGATTTAATTAATGACAGGTTTCAAAGAAATTTCTTTTGAATAATTTAATTTTCAAAAGCATGATATCATTTTTTTCTTTGTAATAAATTTTAATGAAATAATTTTTATAGCAGTTGGAGTTTCACAAAATAATTCTCAAATTAAAATTGTTTTCATTAATTTTTGCATGTCGTTCTTATTTTTGATTCCTTGAAATACTAATCTTATTTTGTTTCTTTAAAAAGTATTTAATTCATTTCTTTAGTTAAAAAATCATTTTCAAAAAAAAAATAAAATATTCAAAACGCCATTTTCCATTTGGTTCGCGAAAATGCGTCTTTTGTTTTTCCAAAAAAATGCAGTGAACGTCGTTTTTTCAGACAACGAAAATATTTTGTTAAAAAAAAGATGTAAACGTTTTTTTTTCTGTCATTTTTTCTAAAAACAGACACTTATGTTTGCTGCAAAAAGTGTTAGATAAAATAATAAACGCTTTTTTTTGAAAGGCACCTGTCAGTTTTTTTTGTTCGTTTTGGGCAACTTTTAATCGTTTTTATGTGGCAGCATTTTTTAACGACATTATTGAGAAAATATTCAGCTTTAACATTGAACAGCTGCAAAAAAGAACATTCTTTTGTAAAATCATTATGTTTTAAAAATTTATTGGTTGTAGACTGGATTGCGTTTGTGCGATTGTAAAAGCTGTAAAAAGCAGAAAACAACCAATAAATGTTTAAAATATAAAAATTTTACAAAAGAATTTTCTTCTTTGCAGCTGTTCAGTGTTAAAGCTGAAAATTTTCTCAAAAACGTCGTTAAAAAATGTTGCCACATAAAAACGAATTCCCTAATTTAGTCTTGCAAATTTAATTAGGTTTTTGAATTTTTTATTTTTAATAGACGATGAAATTTAATTTTTAATTATCGAATCTAAACATAGAATGAAAGCACTGCTCAAATTATGAAAGGGATGATTTCGATCAGTAATAAATAATATTGAATAAAGATTTTGAATCAAATTTTTTTTTCCACATTTGTCGAGATTTGTCATAGCAAATCCCGATTTTTTTTTTATCTTTTAATTTTTTGAAGAAAAAAATCTTTTTCTTTCTTTAACGTTTCACCTGCTTAAAAATTAAATCTTGCGATCGGCCGATCTGCTATTGTTTCAATGAAAAAAGAAATCATAAAACTTAAACTCTTATTTTTTTTTCACATTTTTTCTACAACTTTTTTGAGTTTTTTTGCTACTTTAAAACTAATCTCTTTCTGTTACAAAGTTATGTTTTAAAATATTTCAACTGCAGAATATGTCATTTTTTTAAATAGTAGGTTTCATAGGCTTTTCTGAAGAAAATTAGTTTTTTTTGCACATAAATTTTTTTCATAGGTGTGAGAAATCTTTCTGCATACATTTAAATGTTTTAATAGGAAAAGTGGACAAGCTTCAAAAATCATTTTATCGGGAATAAATATGAATACTGAAAAAAATGGAAAGACATATTTGATTTATTATTTCTAAAATATTAAAATTTTTGGGCAAACATTTTTTTGGAATAAAATTATTAATGAGTTGTTCTGTAATATTTAACCATTTTGATTTTTTAAAGCACTAAAATTACATCGCAGTTTTTTAAAAAATTTTTAACAGATTTTTAAGTAAATTAGGCAGCAAAAAATATAAAATATTCAAAAAGTATTACATTTTATTTATTTACAAGAGAAAACGTATTTCGATAAAAATAGCACGAAAGTTCTTTTTTTTTCTTCTAAACACAGAGAAAAAAAAGCTTTGTGCGTTTCTTTTTTTGAAAAAGATTTCTTTATTGTTTTTAAAGCAAATATGACAGATAAAAAAAAACAAATTTAATTTTCAAAAGCATGATTTCATTTTCTCTATGTAATAAATTTTAATGAATTAAAACAAGTTTTTTTAATAATTTGAGAGTTTCAAAAAATAGTTCTCAAATTATTAATGCTTCTGCTCTTGCTTTTGTGATTCTTTTTTAATTCCTTGTAATACTAATCATTGCCATTTTCCATTTGGTTCACGAAAATGCGTCTTTCGTTTTTCCAAAATAAATGCAGTGAACGTTTTTTTTTTTCTTTTGTGTTTTGTTTTCACAATTTTTTATTAAATAAAAGATTTCGAAAGTTTTTTTTTGAAAAAACTTTGTTCTTTGGAAGCTTATTTTAAAATAATTTTCACAATCCAGCTGTACATATTTGAATATTTTAATAAAAAAGTGGATGAATATTTTCATTATTTTCGCTTAGTTTTTTATTACAATTTCGTTGATGTTACAAAAAAACCCAAGATAAACTTTTTGAAAACATTATTTAAAAAAATGTTAATTTGTCATGTCATTTATTCAAATTTTTAATATCAAAAGTTCGCATCGAAATTTGTTTGATGCAATTTGATTTTCAACTCTGTTCACATTAAAACCAAACAAAATAGAAGTCTCTTTTTCTTAAAAATACAGACAGAAAAACAATATTTTTGTATTTTGTTTTCACACCTTTGCTTTGCTGTTTTTAATGCAGAATGAGCCGGAAAATGGCATTTTAAAAAATATGAGAATATAAATTTTAAATTTATTAAATATTTTTTTAAATATTTTTTTGAAGATTTTTTAAAAGTTTGATTGTATTTTCGGTATGTGATAATTAAAAAATTTAACAATCGGAGTTTCATTAAAATTGTGTTAAATAATTATTGTCTTTAGGTGATTTTTGAGTTGCCACTTTTTTTAATTCCTTGAAATTATTATCTTTTATTGTTAATTTGTAAAAAATTAAATTTTTTTTTGTTAAAAACTAACTTTAAAAAACAATAAAATATTGAAAAAAATTTTATTTTGTTTCACGTGTATTTTGTTTTGCCATAAAGAATGGCAGCAAACGAAAAGGAAACACATTTCGTTGTAAAAAGAAGCAACAAATATTTATTGTTTTTCTTTTTTTTTTGTTTTTACAAATTTTTGTTAAATAAAAAATTCAAAGACCATTTTTTTGGACGTTTGTTTTTTCAGTGGTAAAAGTCGTGTTTTAGACGTTTGAATATTTTTATAAAAAACTGTATAAACATTTTTTTTATTTTTCTTTAACTTGGTGTTTCATTTTTTGTGATGTTTCCAAGGCAATTATCCAACAATGAACATTATTTTAAGAAATCGTTTTTTGATATCATGTTTTGAAAATTTAAATTATTCAAAAAATTTAATTTTAGAAAATATATTGTTTTTTCAATTTAAAACTGATTTAGTCCTATTTTTTATCTGCCGTTTTTTCTTTAAAAAACAATAAAAAAATCTTTTTCAAAAAAGAAATGCAAAAAGCTTTTCTTTCTCTGTGTTTTGAAAGAAAAAAAGAACCGTGGTGCTTTTTTGATCGAAATATGTTTTCTTTTGTAAATCAATAAAATGTAATAGTTTTTGAATATTTTATATTTATTGCTGCCTAATTTACTTAAAAATTTGTTAAAGATTGTTTAAAAAACTGCGATGTCATTTTAGTGATTTAAAAAATCAAAATGGTAAAATATTACAGAACAAATCATTATTAATTATTCCAAAAAAATGTTTGCCCAAACATTCAATATTTGAAAAATAATTTGTCAAACCTGTCTTTCCATTTTTTTCATTAGTCATATTTATTCCAGATAAAATGTTTTTTGGAGTTTGTCCACTTTTTTTATTAAAACATTTAAATGAATGCAATTTTGTAATTCCATTTTATGATAAATTACAAAAAATCAAGTTTTAAAAAAATGTTGATGAAACAATAATCTTTTTTTATTTATTTAATAATGTTTTTAACTTATTAACTTCAGCTGAATTGGCATTTTCTTTTCAGTGTTGGTTTTTTTTCCACTTTTTAGAAAACTGTGTTATTTTAAAAAAAGATAAACAAAAAGTTATGAAATATTAATAAAAATATTATCCACAAACCAAAAAAAAATGTGAACGAAACATCTTTCAGATACTAAAAAATTGCAAAAGTGAGAAACTTTTATTATTTTAACACGGAAATTTCTTCAAATGACGGATAAAAACTTAATTTAGGATTTTTGACGATTATCCAAATATGTATAATGCGACCAAAAAGTCTGTGCAATATTTTGTTTTTATTATAACTTTTTGAGTGATTGACTTAAATAAATTTTAAAAATAGTTTTGTTTGATTTGAAGTAATTGCAATTTACTTTTTAATATTGTACAATTCCATAAAACCGTTTGGTGGAATAAATTCGATACAAGTTTTTATTTATTGTAATTTAATCTTCAGGTAATTTATAATGATTAATGATTCATACATAATTTTGGTATCCAAAAACAAAAATATTCAAAGCAAGAAAAATAAAAAAGTCGAAAGTTCATTCTTTTCAAAAACAGACATTTATGTTTGCTGCAAAAAGCGTTAGAAAAAATAATAAACGCCTTTTTTTTGAAAGACACTGACAGAAACAATTTTTGTTGTTCGTTTGGGCAATCTTTAATCGTTTTTATGTGGCAACATTTTTTAACGACGTTTTTGAAAAAAATGTTCAGTTTCAACATTGAACAGATTTTCTCTTATTAATACGAGTTTATTAGCAAAATATAGACTTTTAAGTTCTGCTTGGATTCGGGATGACTAAATTGGGATTTGCAAGTCAACCGAAATTTTTTTCCAAAAATTTGTGTTTGTATGACCGTAACAGGAACTGAACCTGCGACCTTCAGATCAAGCCTCTGCTGCTCTACCACTGAACTATACAACCACGACACAAATCCTTAAATATAATTTTTTAACAGAAAGAATTTAATTTTCAAATAGCAAAAAAACTTAAAAAAGTTGCAGAAAAAATATGATAAAAATAAGAGTTTATTAAAATTATATTTATTATTGAGCCTAACAGCGCTGGGAGCAAATGGACAAAAGTGTCCATTCATATGGACATATGTCCATTTAAATGGACAACGTTTTTTTGTAAAATTTTGTTATATTTGTTGTCAGTGATCATAGCATAGCATATTGTTTAACTTTGTCCATTCATATGGACATTTGTCCATTTAAATGGACAAGTGTCCATTCAAATGGACAAATGTCCATTCAAATAGACAATCGCTATTTTGCTATAAATAACGTTACAAAACTTAATATTTTTATAAATTTTAATGTTTTTTCTAATTTTTAAATATATTTCAAGCAATTTTACCACTTTGTGTCAATTTATATATCCATTTTCACATGCCCTAAAATCACCAAAAATCATTAAAAAAGTTATTTTGCTACAAGTGATATATCATTCGACGCGTCTTGACGAGATACAACTTTTTTAATAAGGGTTCATATGTCTAAGATAACTTTTTGCATGTCAAAAATGTATTTTTATTTTAAGCATTTTAGTTGACCCTATTAAAACTTTTTTTTGAGTTTTACTGGTATCTATATGGAACATTGCATGTTGTTCCCCATTTAATTCTACATCATATATGTCAATTTCATGAATTCAAATAGCCCCGAACATTTTCAAAAGTCACTATAAACCCAAAAAAGTACATCTTCAGCATCATCTCAGGGGCAAAACTCAATGGTAATAGCAGATATTGACATGTGGTGACTTTTATTATGTATATCTATGGTATAAGAGTTATCATGAAAAGATTCAACACCTCCGGATCAGATTTCGTAATTTCGCGTCATGATGTAGTTTCAAAAATTAGCAACATAGGGTATATTAAAAAAATGGTCTTAAAACTTGGATTTTTTAAGTGAAATAAACATGTTTGCATTTTAAAAATGTTTATCACATGCTAAAAAATAAAATAAAATACCAAACATGATATTTGTGGTTATTTCGATTTTTCTAGGATTTTTTGAAAAA
>CABFKP010005201.1:0-10738 GCA_901779475.1 Panagrolaimus davidi
TACAACTCCAGCTTCTAAAGCTTGCTGAGCAAGTTCCGGATCTTTTCGAAGTTTTTCAGCCATTTCTGGATCCTTTTTCATTGCTTCCATTGTTTGTTCTTTCATTGCAATTCTAATAGCTTCTTTATATCCACAACGTTCTCGCATCATGATTTTTGCAACATCTGGTCCACCTTTCTTTATCGCATCATCAACAGCATCGGCGTCCAATTCCATTCCTCGAGCATCCAATTCTTTTTCAAGCTTTGTTGCTTCTTCGTCACCCAAAACTGTTCGAATTCTTTCCATATTCTTTTCATGTTGTTCTCGAGAAATTCGTTGTTGATTTGGTTGTCCACCATTTTTTGAAAAATTGCCTTGTTGATTTTGGATTTCTGCATTTGTTTGTAGGTGAATATCTGTTGGTCCACCAGGATTCTCTTTTAACGCCTTTCGAAAGACACACCATCGTAAAATTGCCCAAAGAATTAAAGCTAGCACTAAAAAAAGATAAAGAAAAAGATGTGATACAAATTAATTATAACAGATTATAACTTAAAAATTGTTTATAAAAATCTTATGACCCAAAAATTGTTGCAGCAAAAAAAGAGAAAGAAACCTATAGAATTTAGGAAATGACAAATTTTAATAGCATTCTTTTAGACTTAAAAATGATGAAAGTTTTTGTAGTTTATTGTTTCTAAGAAAAAGACCCACAAAATAGATAAACAATTTACGTTAAATTATTTACCACAAAAATAAACAAAGAAAAAAACTAACCTCCACCAACAACTTCGACAATAATTGCAATTGGATCAAATTTATCATCTTCTGATGGATCTTTCGTTGTTGCAGTTGTTGAATTTGTTATGTCAGTTGATAAAATTGTTGCCAATGTTGATGACATCTTTTAGAATATATCAGTATGAAAAATTTAAAATCAGCAGCTTTCAGCAAAAAGCACGTTTCAAAACAAAAAACATTTTCCACATTTTCAAAGCATTAAAAACTCGATTTATAAATTTGCATAATAATTTTTGCATTGAATCAAAAAATTGAGATTTTGTTTCCTTTGCTGTTGTATGTTCAATTTTTTTCTTCAAAAAAGAGATGTCGAACACGAACCAGAAAAAGTTACTTCTAAACTCTTTAGTTTATTTACATAGAGGAACTTTTCGCCAAAGAGTTTACTTTTTTCAACATAAACGTTTTTGTAAAAAAATCCGATCGAAAAAAGCGAGAAAGACAAAGAAAGAATAATAGAAATTTATTTTTTTGAAAATAAACTAAAAAAAAGTTTTAAAAGTTTAACGCAAACTTTTAGTTCTTTTTTTAAGTTTAAACTAAAAGTTTGCGTTAAATTTTTAAAACTTTTTTCTTGGCGTTTATTTTTTTAAGTTTATTCGTAACTTTTTTTGCTTCCTTTTTTTCAACATCGCTTTTTTTTATCATAGTTTATGAGTCATTCAACATTGCTGCATCCCATTGTTTTCAAAAAGCACCGTTATCTTAAAATCAATAACATTGCATCATTCTTACTTTTTTTATCATAGATGAATTTTTTTTATCATAGATAAATTCACACAACAAAGCTTTCGAAATATACTATGAAAGAATGTGTTTGATTCAGTTTGTGATAAATGTACAATCAATGTCTAGCCACTTTGCCTTTTTTCCATTTTTATAAAGCCAGCATTGAATTAAAAAATATTCTGTTTATTAAGCCTTTTTTCTATTATTTTATGTAATAACAGACAAAAAGTTAAATATGTATTTTAGATGGCAACAAAAGTATTCAAAGACAAGCAACAGTGTTTTGCAAATTATAATTCTCAAACAACTCATAAAAATCGATATTCCAATCTAAATTTAAATCAATATTACAAACTTCCAATTTCAATTCCTGTTCAAACTTGTAGCAAATCATTTAATGATAAAAAATGCGGTATTAAATGCCAAAAATTGCTGCAATTCCCAAAAACAAATAATAGCATCGATTATTTTTATGTTGAAGTATAAAAAATGCTACGTTTCGACATTTATCCAAAAAGCTTATTTATCTTTTTTTGGTATACAGATCATAAATTTTATCGGCAAAACAGATGCCAAAAATTTCTTTTGTGGAGGTAACTGCAGCAACAGCTAAATTAAAGTATCTGATGATTGTAAAAAAAGAAAGAATTTTTCATTGAAAAAACCTTCGAAATGGTTAAAACTTAATAATAATGCTGAAAAAGAACCTGCAAAGAAATGGAAAAAAGAATGCAGCTCTCCAACTACCAACAAAAGCACTTTATCTCTTCGTTAGTTTTTTTCCTTTGTCCCATTTATTGATAAAAAATATTATTACAGATATTTCTGCTTTTGAAAAATCACATGAAGCTGGTGCATTGGATTCATTTGGTGATATGAAAAATGGTATTTCTCAACCAATTAAAAACAAAAAACATCTTTTAACTTCAACACTTATTCTTCAAGTAATATCTCAAAAGTAAACAAGAAATTTTCATAAAAAATTAAACTTTACAGAATCCATTTGAATTTCCAAGACAACAAAATGAAAAAGTGCCACCACCTGAAGTATCCGAATTTAAAGCTTCACAATCTTTACTGAATTCCAATAAAGCATTAAAAAATGGTCAACGAGATGTGAATCTATTACAACAACAAGAAAAACAGCCTCCATCAAGTGGAGCAGCAGCAACAATAACAAAATCAAATTCAAAACAAAAACTTGAACAACTTCAACCTCCAACAAGTACTGCAGCACCAACAACAACAACAACACGAATGGAAGAAACTGGAACAATTCTTTCAGAAATAAATTTAGCTACCGACTATACAAATAATACTGATTCAATTGATTTTACAATTGTTCATGGAAGATCTGGACGAGTTTATCGAGTTTATAATGTTATTGGAAAAGGTGGTTATGGAGTTGTACATAAGGTAGATGGATTTCATATTACCTTTTAAAGCTTTAAAGGATACAATTATAGGCAGCATATGAAATGAAAAATGGACAATTTTTGTTGCTTGCAATTAAATCTGAATCTACAGAATCTTTGGATGTTGAAGTAAAAGTTTTACTTCGAATGAAAGATGGCTCACATTTTTGTTCTGTTTTTGATGAAGGTTTTGATCAATATTCACAAACAAGGTAAGAAACAAAAATTGATTAGTATTGATGGAATATATTGTGTTATTATAGATTTATGGTTATGACATTAGTTGGTGAAAATTTATCATCATTACGACGACAATTTGGTTATTTTAGTTGGGGAACTGTTCTTCGAGTTGGTATTCAAGTATGTTTTATTTTGCTCGAGTTTTATAATATAAAATATGTTAAAGTATATTTTATATATTCTCAGAGCTTAAACTTTTTCGATAAATACCCTACAACATTTTTTAATTTCCTTTTGATATTTTGCAGCAAAAAAATTTGGCTTCCGAGATTATTAAAATTGTTTTTTGAAAAACATGTAAAAATAGAACATGAATGTTTGCGTACTATTTTTGCATATTTGTGTCATCTTTGACCTTTGCCTCCTCTGCTTTTTGCAAATCAAATGTGAAAAGTGGACTATGATTGGATACGGTCAAATCTATTGTATATTTTTTGTTATAATATTTAAATAATAGAAAAACAACATTTTTGAATGATTCAGTGTTTTTTGAATTTAATGGTTATCTGTTTTTCTGTATTTTATTTTCTTTTTTGTCAATGGAAATATGGTTTCTATTTATGCTGCACAAGCATAGCTGTATATAAAACATATACAACTTTACACATTCCTGCTATGTCTTGTTCTCTCTCTATAACACAAATATACGCCAACAAAGAATGTTAAATCTTTTAATCGACTTCTGTCAGCTTTTGTTCAATCTCCTTTCAATGTTTTTTTTCGCTTTCAAACAGTAGCAGCAAAACCCGTATTAGCTATTTTTTCTTTTTCATCCAAAAAAAATTCTTTGACGTGTTTTTAATAAAAACCACATACAAAATTTGATGATTCGTTTCTCTCTTCTTTTTTAAAAGGTTGAAAATCATCAAATCTTTTATATTTTTTTGAATGTAAAATCCGAAAGTACATTTTGAAGCAAGAAAAAAAAGAAAGTGAATTTAAATGTTAAAAAAATATATTGTATTTTTTGAAAGAAAAAAGGGAACTTTCAGATTTTTGACCATTTTTAAAATTTAAGGAAATCTCAAAAAAACGACGGGGTTAAAATTTTGATTACGTTAGAAACAGATAAAATCGGAATTAGTTATGAATGGCAAAAAAATGGTATTTGATTTTTTTTCTTAAAATTTATTTTTGGAAAAGCTTTTTTTTTAAATTTGAAATGACCAAATCTTTGAATGATCTAATATGTTACTGAATGGCACTGACAAAAAAAGAAGAGTGAATTACAAAAAAACATACAATAGATTTGACCATATCTGGTCATAGTCCACTATTTACATTTAATATGCAAAGATATACAAAAAGCAGAGGAGGCAAAGGTCAGAGATGACATAAATATGTAAAAATAGAATACAAACATTCATGTTCTATTTTTACATGTTTTTCAAAAAACAATTTTTATATAGCGGAAGCTAATTTTTTTGCTGCAAAAGATCAAAAGGAAATTAGAAAAATGTTGTAGGGTATCGAAAAAACACGAGGGTTAAAAATGTTTATATCAAAAACATATGTTTTTTGAGTTTTATGTTGTTATTGCTTTTTATATATTAAAAGCTTCGTCCATGAAGCCTACAAAATAAAAAGGAAGCTATTAAAAAAAAGGAAGTCATAAAAAAGATGAAAAGACATTGTAAAAATCCAACTACGTTCTTTACGTGCAAATTAAAATGCATTCCTTTAGAAAGCCATCAAGCTAAATCCAAGGCAGCTTAAAGTTAGAAATCTCAAAAAATGTTCATTTCCGTGAAATAATTAAAATTTTTGAAAAAATACCAAAATAAGGGATTAAAATTCTACGTAGAATTTCAACTTTTAAAAGAAATGTATTTTTCTATTTTTAGACTTTACATGCAATTGAAGAACTTCATGGAAGAGGATTTTTATCAAGGGATGTAAAACCTTCAAATTTTGCTGTAAGTTGTTTACTGTAGCTATTATTAAATTTCTTTTTGTTTTTTAAGGTTGGACATCCAATGGCACTTCGACGAATGGTATATATGCTTGATTTTGGTATTGCTCGAACATATGTTGATGATAATGGTAATCCATTACCTCGAAGAAAGGGAACATCCTTTCGTGGAACAAGCCGATATTGTGCATTACCACAGCATAAAGAATCTGATCAATGTCGAAGAGATGATGGTATGTTCTTTTTTATGAGATACTATAAACGTCATAGGTACAAAAATATATTTTGAATCAGCTAAAGCTTTTTTTGGAGATCATCTTTGTGCAAGGTTTCGAAGATCACAAACATTGCTTAAGACTAAATTTGTAACTGACATCATTTTTTTTGTACTGCAAAAAAACATTTTTTCGGTAGCAATTTTGCATCAAAATTATATAACATTTTATAAAACGGATAATCTTAAGCGCATTTAAAAAAGTACTGAAATAAAAAGTGATGTTTGTTTTTTTATTATCGCATCTTTTGAGGATTCTGATAACCAAAAGCTTATCCTTCGAAAGTTCTAGCATTCATCGGTTTTTTTATATGCACAACAGTAGTTACTACAAAATTGTTGTATAAAAATTGAAATGAATTTTAAGTCATCAAAAAGTTGAACAACCAATGATGTTTTTTTTATCTAAGCTTGGGTTCATTTTTATTACTAAGCAAATCAGAGATAAACTAATATTATGATCTATAATTTGGAGTCTGTTTGACGTCTTCAAAACAAACAATAGACAGAAGAAAAAAGAGATGTTAAATATAATACAAATACTTTTAATAGTACTAATAAAAACAAAAAAAAGTACACATGCTTGTTTTGAAAAATAGCGTTCGGTGCACAAAAAAAAATAGCAGATCATAAATCTGAGATCCGTTAAGCTTAACAAAAATATTAATACAAAATGGAATATATTTAATTATAGAAATCAGGAAGAGCTTTAACCCAACAATTTTTTGTTCTTTCAAGGGGTCTACAAAAAAAATTAATCAACATTTTTTTGTTTTTTTATAAGCTTTGGGACTTTTTGTGCTTATGAGATTTTGAAAGATTACGGCCGTAAACGCGTTTGCAAATGAGAGGAGATTATTGAATGAGTATTATCTGCAAAAATGATAATCGGATTTAAAGTAGCTCTCAAAAAATAAGGACATTTTTTAATTTGATCGTAATTTATGAGGAGATATAACACGTGAAAAACTAAAACTATTTTGAAAGTTTCATTTCCAAAAAATGGTCATCAAAAATTAGAAATTTCTGACATTTATAGGCGCTTTGTAGTACACTTATTGAGCAAAAACTCCTATAAGTGCCGAAAATTTCCAATTTTTGATGATCATTTTTTGGAAATGAAACTTTCAAAATAGTTTTTGTTTTTCATGTGTTATATTGATAAAATTCGTTTACCATTTATAACTACTCTGTATAGGAGTAATAAAAAATATATAATCAGGTTCTTTTCTCAAGACCACGAAAAATGTGAACCAATGAAAAAATTTCACGAGTTTAAAAAATAAGAACGTTTGAAAATGAATTGATTTTAAACGACTTTTAATATAATAAAAAAAACTTTAAACAACACGAACTTCTCAAATATAATTAATATTTGTTGCAAAACCATTTGCATTAATAAAAATACAGTTTTACTTCACACTGACCGCATTTTTGGTTTGTATATAAAAGCACTCATAATAGGCAATTAATGTATCAAAACGCCATATTTCTGCATTAAAATAAAGTTGTTTATAATCAGACAGTACAAATATGACATATTTTTACATAATTAACATCTAAGTACACTAAAACTGCCCCGGAAAGAAATTTCTTAAAAAATTCCTCTATGGAGTTGTTCACATTTTTCCTGGTCTTGAGAGAAAAACCTGATTATATATTTTTTATTACTCTTAAACAGAGTTGTAATAAATGGTAAACGAATGTTATCAATATCTCATAATATTTAGAAATTACGATCAAATTAAAAAATGTTCTTATTTTTTAAGCGTTACTGTAAAAATTCATGAGATTTTTTTTCTTTGCTGTTTGATGCTTGAGCGGTTTAAAAACTAGTTCTTTAAAAAGGCTTAAAATCAGCTGTGGTCTGTGATTCATTTCTTTTTTCTTTTGTATTTTTAAGCTTAACTCACATTTTACCGGAAAATACAAATAATTTAATATCAGCTCAGAGCAGCTGATATTAAATTATTTGTATTTGTAATTGAAAATTTTTTTTTTATATTTTGATTTTAATAATTAAAACCAAAAGAGCAAATTTCTACTCTTTTTTTCGTTCTTTGTTCTATAAGTTAGATACCTCCGGATTTAATATATCTGAGTAAGCCCCGAAAATGTTATAGTAAAATTCTTAAAATTGCTAGAATTTTCTTTTTATTTGAATTCAAAGGATCACTTTTTTTTACAAATCGCAAAATTGCATTTGAGTCGCGCTTGCACGTCGCTACATAAACCTCTTTTTTCAAAACACGCATGTAAAATGGCATTTGCAAGAAGCTTTTAAAAAATTGCTCATTTAATATTCTTTATTGCAAAAAAAACAGCTGACTTTTTTTCGCAGACATTTTTTTTCTGTTAATAATCTTAAGCCAGATTTATGTAAAAAAATAGCTGCCGAGAATTGTATGCACTTTTGGATTTATAAAAAATAGCTCTTGTAAATCCGATTTAAAATTTGAACGTAAAAAATACCTGCTATTTTGTACAAAAGATTAACAGGTTTACTCATTATATTTCATCATTTTTATAATTTTTTAGTTGAATCATGGTTTTATATGATGGTTGAATTAACAGTTGGACGACTGCCATGGGCAGGATATTCTCGACATGAAAAAGATAAAATTGCTGAATCAAAACGCAAAGCTCGAACATTAGAAAGAAGAACATTTTTATCACATTGTCCAAGTTTATATGAATTAATGATGGATGTAATTGATCGATGGGAATTTGATACAATGCCAGATTATGATGGCCTTTATGTTGTTATTACAAGATTACTTGATGTTATTGGCGTAAAATTTGATGATATTTATGATTGGGAAACTTTGGATAAATATAAAGAAATTCCAGCATCTACAACATCTGAAGATGAAAAACTTAAACTTTTTGATCATTGCATTTTTGTTTCACATGCAGAACTTCAAAAACTTGTTGAAAAGCCATTATCTCTTGAATAAAATTGAAAGTAATATCTTTTTGTATTTTCTGTTGGCGGAATAAAATAAAGATTTTGTAATTCAAGTTGTTTTGATTGTGATCTTGGAATTAAGCAGAAAAAATTTAAAAAAGCCTGATATTGAAAAAAAACTAAATCAGGTTTTAAATAATTTTGTTGTGTAAAATATTCACTTTTTTATTTTTTGTTGATTTTTTATTTTATCGTTTTTTTCTCCTAGTTCCTAACAAGCAGGTCTGAAAATGGTTTCCTAAAAATATTTTTGGCCATGGCGGAGAAAAATTTTTGTTAATGAAAAAATTTTATTAATCCTTGAATTTAATATTAAATTTTTACAACAGTTTTTTACAAATAGTTTGATGAGTTCTTTTTTTATATAATATGCTTGAGTTCCACTGCTTTCAAAACATTTTAAAATTCATGCTTTATTTTTATAACGATTTTTTACAAATAATTTGATTATTGTCACTGCAAGACTCATCGCCTAATGAATCAGCAAAAAGTATTCCGCAGGCATTTTGATGTAAATGTGGATATCCGTTTGCCCAAAAATGAGAATCCCATGGTGATTCGTCAGACCATTTCCATGTATTTCCGCCATCAATTGAAAATGCACCAGTCCAGTAATGGTTATGACCGATGTAAATGTAAGCTAAAATTTTAAAATACAATTTTTTCATACTTATTACCTTTATCTACATGTTAAAAAAGCTATTTCTTCAGGACTATGAATCGATGTTAAATGTGCTCCAAAAGCTTGACAATGTTCTTCTCCAAGTGTCCAGCTCAACGGTCCTGTGAAATTTCCATCTCCATAACATGAATGAGTTGGTTGAAAATATATAAACGGAAATGGACAGTTTGCAAAAATTGGATATTTTGTTGTTTGTGGTGGTGAATCAAAAAAAGTTTTATCAACTTTGCAAATGTATGGCTTAGTTTTATAACAATCATCAGATCTCCAGAATCCACTATTAATGATTTGATCGGCACAATTATTTCCTTTTATATTTTTTGGCTCTCCTTTATCCCAATCAGTAAAATCTAATGGTGTTCCATCTGTCCATGTCCAATTCCCTCCCGGCATCATATCCGTTAATCCAATCCAAAAATCAGTCACTGTTGATTGATGAAAATATTTTTCTGCTTCTTCTAAACCATTATTTTTAAACCAATTAAACCAAAAGTAAGCTTTAAAACTCACGGGCAATTATAGCATTAGTAAATGCATCATGAATTGAAACAAGATGCCCGCCTTTTCCAACACAATCAATTTCAGCTGCCGCAAATCCAGTTGTTTCATTTTGAAAAAAGTAACAATTATCTTTGTATTCTAAACTTTCATTTGGACATGAACATTTAACAGTTAAAAATAAAAAAACAAAAATTAATTTTTTCAGCATTTCCCTTTTCTTTAAAAATCAGAACAAAATCGACAACTTTGAAAAACTTAAATATTGTTTAAAATTAACCACTTTTTCTTTCTTATTTTTTATCAGTTATATTTTATATGATAACACAAGGGGTACAAAAGAATAATTAGAACCTTTCAAATTACTTTTTTTCGTCTTTCAAAAATAGTGATAACAAGCAAAGTCCCGGCAGAGCCGGTACTTCGAAGTCACCAAATTAAACATTCTCTTACATCATTTTTTTCATTATCATTTTTTATTCTCAGCAAATTAGCATCTTTTTTTTTATTCTTATTTGAATCTCAGATTCAGATGCACTATACACATTGTTCAGAGAATTTCTGAAGCATCGGACTTTTCATTGCATCATCACCATCAAATTATCAACATTTTGATATCAAAGACATCACAAAAAAATTAGATTCACAGACAGACAGACACATTTTCAATTATACTAAAGCATATTTTGAAATCAGTGTTTAAAGGTTAAAAATGCTTAAATAATCTAAAAATTTAAAGCAAAAACTTTAAAGAATATCAAAATTTCGGTTTTATTGTATCCTTTTAAAATCATCACCAATAAAACCGCGTCTTTACATTTTTATTGGTGATCGAAAAAGAAATCTAAAAAATTAGTACGTTAAAAGTCTATCAGATAAGAATTGTATGAGGGAACGTCCAGAAGTGATGTCACCAAAAAAATCCAAAATTTCGAACCACACCCACCCTTTTGTCACTATTTGATTTTTGCCGCTTTTAGTATGACCTTAGGCTTGACCCCCACCCTCTCATAAAAGTGGTGACGTCATCTCTGGAAGCTCCATTATCTATATAAAATAATAACTTATTTGTCGAAATTTTAACGTTTTGCTGTAATTGCAACAACACTGATGTCCATAAATATTGACTCTAAAATTATGCAAATTAATTTATTTTTCGAATGCCAATGTTTGAATTTAAAACATTCAATGAACAAATTTTTCTTTCAAATACATTATTCTTCGTTGTAACAACGAC
>CABFKP010005209.1:0-25890 GCA_901779475.1 Panagrolaimus davidi
ATAGTTCTGAAAATGAATGGCACCGATTTTACAGATAGCCCGAAATTTTGGACTCAAATTTTTAAATTTTTTGTATGGAAATTGAGCAAAAATTGGAGTCCAAAATTTCGGGCTATCTGTAAAATCGGTGCCATTCATTTTCAGAACTATTCCTTGAAAATCCTGTGTAGAAACATCATAAAGTAACTTTCAAGAATTTTAGTTGATCCAAAAACCCAAAAATGCAAATTTTTCTGAACAACTTTTGGATTTTTTTTGTATGGATGGGCCTTATTTTTTGAACGATTTTTTTTCGATTTTTTTGATGGCATTTTCGTTTAAGGTGAAATATTAAAAATGTGTAAGGTGATAATGATGGACATTTGTATGACGGATTTTTAGTGCCAATGGCTTTTATTTTTCAATCATTCCTTCTTGAATTAAACCAAAAAAACACCTTGGGCCTTATTTTTTGGTCGCAACTGTATATTTCGAGATTAATGAAAAAATGTAACATTAAAATTTCGATTTCAATGTTTGGATTTTTAGAAATTTGGATTTTGTAAATCCTTGGGGATGTGTGTGGGTTTGTGTGAGTCAAATAATCCAAAAAGCCCACGTACGTAATTTACTTTCACCAGGAATATTTGCTTCAGGTTTTGGAAATATAAATGTTGTTGAACCTTTGTTTGAAGCAAGCCCATATTGAATTTTTGCTCGTTTTTCAGATAATTCACATGGAAAATTTTTTGATGAATTTAATACAGCTGGACGTTTAAGTCGACGACAAAGTCTTTTATATCCTGGTCCAGATCCTGAGGAAGAAGATGAAGATTGCTTTGTTACAGCATTTTCAAGCATTGAAACTAATGATGATGTTTCATCGGAAGTCATAAATATTTTAAAGATACAGGCTGTACCGGTGGTGATTCGTCGTGCATTACTGAAGCAAATATGCCACAAAAAGAATCTTCGGAAGTTGTAGCAATACGGCCCCCACAAGCTTATGATGGAAAAGTCTGGTTTGATGTTTGGGAAATTTAACTGAAGATTTCGGGGGGTGACATGTTACCCCTGTCCACCCAAGTTGCGGCACTGTTTTTATTTAAGGGGGTCCCATTAATAAAAAGTTTTTTCTGTAGACGTGTTTGACAATTATTGATCATCTCAACAAGAGGAGCAGTTTTTGCAAGTAAAAAATTGTATTTTTCCTGTCGGGATGATTAGGGGCTGTCCAGATGTTACGGATTGTGTTTTAAGGGAGGGAGGGTTTTACGAATTATTACTAAAAATTGCGGGTAGAGGGGGTCATACAGTTATTATGTAAAAATATTACCTAAATAAATTCGACGTTTTTTTTGAAAAAAATACTAAAAAATTTAGAAAATTCATAAAACAACACAAATTTTTGAAAGTTTGTCTATTTTATTGTATTTCATAAAACTATTTTTACTAGGAATGCTTCAAATGTTTTGAAAGCTAAATTAATAATATATTGATCCGAAATTCTCTTCTCATTGATTTTGAATGTTTTAAAATTTTGAAAAACATTTATTATTGCAACAATAACATATAAAAGAAATTAAACAGGATTGTTTATCAATGAAAAATTAGGTTCAAACAAAGGGGTCAAACAAAAAAGAATACTTTTTTTCCGTCACATTTCACACAAGAAAATTCAAATAAGATGTGATAAAATTGAAAAAAAGCGTAAAAAAAGAAACATCTGTATATTTTTTGGACAACATCTAAAATGATATACCTACATTCTTCGCCTTATAATTCCACTTTTTCATTCGATATATCTTTTTTCTTACAAAACGGTGTTCGTTGTAAAACATAAAATATTGATTTTTCGTGCTTTGTTTACCAAAAAACTTTATTAAATTCTATTTAAAATTTCTAGAACGTTGATTTTGAATATTTTAACTTGTTTCAAATCTTTGTCAAGATTTTTTTTTGTATTTTTCAAAACTTTATTTTTGTAGAAGAAAATGTTTTTTGTTATTAGTTCGCAATTCTTAAAACTTAATTTCAGTCAGAAATTATAAACGACAAAAATAAACTATTTCTGAAAGTTATAATAGCAATGATTGATTTTTCATTGTTTTCTAAAACAAAAGTTGATTGATGTTTAAAGAATTGGAGTTAAATGCACTACAAAAAACATAATCTTTTGCAAACACAAGCAAAAAAAAAGTGTTGTATTGTTTTCACTGCAAAAAATCTTTTTGTTTTAAAAAAGAAATAATCATCATTTTTTAAAAACTTGTGTCACTTTTGTGTCAAAACTTGTTTTATAAATACTTTTTTCTTTCGATGTAAAATTTTATTTTCATCTTTTTTCATTCATAATTTGTTATACTTTTTTATTAAAAAAATTATGTCAGATATTTCTGGAAAAGTTGTAATAATTACTGGAAGTTCATCCGGAATCGGACAAGCAACAGCGGTGTTATTTGCAAAATCTGGAGCTTCTGTTACAATTCATGGAAGATCTGAAGATGGAATAAAAAAGACAAAAGAAATGATTTTGGAAGCTGGAATTTCAGAAGATAAAATTCATTTTGTTCAAGGAAGTATCACTGATTCCAAAATTCAAAAAGCTTTAATTGAAGAAACTGTAAAAAGGTTTGGTAAATTGGATATTTTAATTAATAATGCTGGTGGAATAAATATGCAAGAAAAGAATCAAAGATCCATGGAAGCGCTGGATTATATTTTGGATTTAAATTTGAAAGCGTAAGAATATTTTCAATGTCATGTTTAGGGTTGATCATTTACTGGTAAATTCGATCTTTGGCAAATTTACCGAAAATGCAAAAAATGCCTCCAGCTTCCAGATTCACCCAAATTTAGCTGGGAAATGACTTTAACATTCTACAGCGTGCTTAATAATTGAATTTTGAGTGAAAATAACTTATTTTTNAAAATAACTTATTTTTGACCAAACAGATCATTTTTTGATTTTTCATTGTCGCTTTCAAAACAGTTTCGATCTTCAAAAACGCTAAAAACATGATTTTAAAGAAAAAAGAGCTAAATTTTTAGTATATCCGTCTCTGAAAAAATTTCTATCAATTTTTTAAAATTTTCATCATTTTTCTAAAAATTTTCTCATTTGTCCTACACACAAATTTTTTTAAATTTACCACCCACCTACCCTAGCCATGTTTTTTTCATTGGCAAAGTGTGTAGAAATGCCAAAGAAAGTTTTTGAATTTTTTTCGTCTCGGGACTATTACCGGGCACTTATTGGATGGAAGCTAACATATTGACATTGGCATTTGTCCACACTTTTCCAATCAGTAAAACATGTTTTATCCTTTTTTAACATAGATTAAATTATCCAATAAAAAAAATTTCGTTTCAGCCCCATTGCACTAACTGAACTTGCAATTCCTTATCTTGAAAAAACGAAAGGTTGCATTTTAAATGTTTCAAGTATCTCCTCTGAAAAGTGCCAATCGAATATTCCATTTTATTCAATTTCAAAAGCTGGTTTAGATCATTTTACTCGAAATTATGCAGCAATTTTAGCTCCAATGGAAATTAGAATTAATAATTTAAATCCTGGATTAACTGATACTCCAGCTGTTCATCAATCAGAAGGTTCTGGGGAACAAATTCAAAAGGTTTGCAATTCTCTAAACTAAAATTTTACATGCAAACTTTTTTTGCAGATGAAAGATTTTTATCTTACTCAAATTCCGCTTAAACGTGCTGCAGAATCAGAGGAAATGGCAGAATTTTTGCTATTTATGGCATCTGAAAAAGCTTCATATATGACCGGACAAATGATTAAAGTTGATGGAGGACTTTTAATTCATTCACCAACGTTTAAATTGGACTGATAAGAATTTCATTATAAGGAATGTTTTTAGGTTTTATTTTCTTTTGCTGAAAGCTTTTTAAAAAATTAATAAAAAGTTTTGAATAAAATAAGGGAAAGAAGTTTGATAACAAAATAAAAAATCCTTTTTTGATTGTTTATATAAAATAAATAATATTATTGTTAACTTTTCAAAAAAAAAGTCTGAAAAAGTTTAACACAAAAAACAGAATAAAATTTACTTTAATTAGCGACGTACACGTGCGACCCAAACACCAGTGTTCTCTTTTTTATCCAAAAGAAAATAAAAAAGAGGTATACTGTAGAAATTAAAACTTTTTTAACAATTTGGGTTTTTATACTAATATACAAAAAATAAGGAGACTCCAAAAAACTAAATTTTTTGTTGAAAAAAAAGTGTTGTTTGCGAACGCGACACGAAAATATTTATGAAACGAATGTTTTCTCCGGCTGAAAAAAATTAATCATTTTTGTTCTTTTAACACTTTTAAGTGTTAAAAGTGTTAAACAAAAAAATAATGTTTGATTAAAATCAAACATTATTTTTTTTTTCTTTATTTATTTCCAATGATTTTTTACGGCGATTTTAATGCTACCAAAATTACAACGTTTGGCAAACTTTGAAAAAACTATGCAAATTTTTAGCTTTAATCTAGGTACCGGCGTCATAAAAAAATGAAGAAAAAAAATGAAAAAAAGCTCAACGCTATGGCCATGGAAAAGAAAGCAGAGAGATGCTCTTTATTTAAAAAATTGCACTATATGGCCATGCAGACAGCCAAAGAAAAAAACTTTTTTTTGCGGCCGAAAATTAAAGTGCTCGTCGAAGGTTCTTTATAACTTTTTTAAATATTATTTTTTTTAAAGATTTGACCACACCATCGAATTTCTCATATCCAAAATTAGTAGAAAAATATAAAATTTTAAGCAAAATCAAAAAAAAATTTGTGACGCCGGTACCTACTTTAATCATGAAAAATGTATCTCATTTTGATAACTTTTAACGATTTTGGTTCTGCAAAATAAGAGCAGATTTTTATCTTAAAAATTTTAAAAATATTTTTCCTTTTAAAAAATATTTTCAAAATAATAAGGTCCTCAATGAGTCTTTGAAACAAAAATGACTACCATTCTCTCATAACAAAAAGTGGTCAAGTGAGAGAAAAAACAGACAAAGAAAATTGAATTAAAATGAGTGCCAAAAATAATGAGAATGTCAGCAGTGCCTAGTAGGGCCGAAACTGCCTTGGGGAACTTGGGGACAGTTCCCCCCCCCCTCTTAAATTTCAAATTTATAGGGAAAAAATAAATTCATACTAGTTAAAATGAGATTTTTTATATTTTTTATAAGGAAGTTCCCCCCCCTCGCTTGAAGTTCCCTTCCCTTACTTTGGACCTATTTGCGGCCCTGGTGCCTACTCTTGTGTGCTTCTTTCTGCAAAAGATACATATACATTTTTTTGGTTGTTTTTAAATAACATCAGTTTGCGTTAAAGGTCACCTGGTGATTTTTGTTTATCCATTTTTTATATCTCGCGAATTTGATTAAACAAAGAATTACTTCATTTATTTTTTTTGTGATATTTTATTGTAAATTTTTTAACGATGATATGTCCAAATGAACTTCTGCAAAGTTTTCCTCCTACATATAAAAAATTGATCGAAGAACTCGAATCTAAAATAGCTGAAACGCAAGAACCAGACGATGAAAATGAAATAATTTTATCTTTTGCAAGAAATTATTTAATTCCTCGGCCATTTTTAGCACATTACTTTGAGTATGTTATGATATTTTATCTCTTACAATAAATCACCGTTACTTTTATAGTGCATGGCTCAAAAAATGTAAGAATTTCTTTCAAACTAGAACCCCTTTTTTGTTGTTTCCATGATAAGAAGTTTCTTAACAGTGTTTTTAAACAAAAAACGTTTCAACAGTTTTTCTCTAAACTTTAACTGCGCTTTTGCATTTTCGGAATTCCGATATAATACGCAAATACAGTTAAGGCTACTTTTAGCTAGAGACCGTCACTGTCTTTTTTCCTCAAAAAGAGAAAAAAACCCTAGCAGTCGATGATTTCAAGATTTGGTTGTGTCTGTGGTTAGCACTTCAGCCTTTCATGCATGCGCTCGACAGGCATCGAACCTTTTCATTCATTTTGCGTCATAGCCTGGCGCGCGTTCAACTGCGCTAAAGGGACAGCCAAAAATAGTTTCGAGAAAGGAAAAAAAGGTCCGCTTGATTCAGACGTATTCCGTATCCAATAACTTTTCCGAGAGGGGTTAAAAAAGAATTATGCTTCTGCCATTTGATAAAGAATATCTGAAAGTATATTATTGTATCAATGATTATAGTAAAAGCGAAAAGTTTTTTTTTTCGATGACGGTCCCTACTTTTAACTTAAAATTTTAATTTCGTTGCTTTTGGGTCAACTCTGAAAGAATTTCCAAAATTGGCCTTCACCGATAAGGAAACACCAAAAAAGGGTTTAAGTCTCGAAAAATGTTTTTCATAGTTATTTCAAAATTGCCCTCGAGAATTGAAAACGAAGATGGGACCATCTCGTTACCCGGTTTGGAAGCCGTCGAAAAAGAAATGATGGATTTTCATTTTTATTTCATTGACTATTCTACCCCATCATTGACAGTGAGTTTAAGGATAACGTTTTAATATAAAATATTAAGTTTTAGCCATATAAGTTGCTAAAATTTCGTGATCATATCGCATCAAGCGAAATCAACGAATTTCATTTTTCTTATCCTCATTCATGCTTAAAAAAATGTTGGAGGAAACTGGATAGAACATCGTGTGAGTTTTTAGATAATATAATTGACCTTATAATAAGACATTTTTCTTAGGCAAAAGTGTACCAAAACAAATTTATAAAAATTACAAAATGTTTGAAAACATGTATGCTAGAATTACAGAAAGTGAAGAAAATGTTGAAGAATGGTTTAAATTGATTTGTGAAACAAATGATGATATGTTTATTCGTCATAATTCAATGGATCGTCTTGGAAAAAATTTAAATGATAAAAAATTATGGAATTTGTATATTGAATATCTTCGAACTTGCGATCCTTTGGAGATGTTAAAAATTTATTCAAGATATTGTCGATTCTTTTTGGAAGATTTTGAAATGAAAGAAAAGTATAAAAGTGAAACAGAAAAATATGGTCCTATATTTGTTCGATGGGAAAATGTTTTTGATTTTGAAAATATGCAAGAAAATGTTGATTATTTTGATAAGGAGGATAATGAAAGTGTTGATTCTGCTGAGATTTCAAAAACATTTGATGCTAAAAATCAAACAAGACACTTTTACAAAAAAATGTTGAATCAAAATTTTCCGTTTCGTAAAACTTTTATGTTTTATATTTTGGAACATGCGTCTTCTACTGTTTTAAAATGTCTTCAACAAACTTGTAAATATTTTTATATCAAAAAACCTGTTATCATTTGTCGTGTGATTAATGCAATATACGAAAAATCACATTTCAAAAATGAAGCATTATTTCTTAATTGTAAAACGGATGTAAACGAAACTTTTGTACCAATATATCTGTCAACAACTTTGGATGTCCCATGTGATAAAAAAACATTCGTTTCAAACATTATTCCAAAATTGTACAAATGTGATGTAAAATATATCGAAATTTGGGAACAAGTTTTATCCTTCGATGAAATGAAATTTCTTATTGGAAATGGAAATGTGATTAAAATACGTTTTGAAAGTGTTGAAATTACAAAAAATGGAGGAATTGTGTTTTTAGAAGAAATTACACAGTTTTTATCAAATGCTGAAAAAATCAGGTATTTTTTTTATTAAAGTTTTCACTTTCGAACAAATGATATTAACCATTGATTTCTTAACTCGAAAAAATTTACTTTAGAATGAAAGTGCGTTTAAAAAAATTTGTTCTAAAAAATTTATTTTTATCATACACGCTCGAAAAAGCTGTTCAGTCCAAAAATGCTGTGGCATTGTGGTGTTTTTTTTCTTTTTTCCGATTCCGATTAGACCCGATTCTATTTTTTTCCGATTCCTTATAAGGGGATCGATTCCGGAATCGGAATCGATAATCGGAATCGGGGTCGGAATCGGGAAAACACTGATTATCTTTTACGACTGTGCCTGAGTTTATATTAGTTTTTTATATACGTTTTTTACAAAACTCTCTGCTATCCCACTCAATTTTTTATGCTGATTTATAATATTATTATAAAAATGCATGAAAAGTTAATGTAAGATCAAGCACAGTTTTTAAAGATAGTGCTCGTTTTTTTTAAAAAAACTAAAAGACCACAATGCCATTCCATTTTTTGACTGAACAAAAAGATTGGAGCTGATTCCGACGTGCCTAAACGCATTTTCATTCTGACGGAAATTTTTTCGTGCTAAATTGGTTAAAATTATTTGTTCGAAGGCGGAAACCTACGAACAAAAATAAAAATTTATGTCCAAGTAAACATATTTTTCCAAATATATTTGCGAAACGGCTTTGTTTTTTTTGAAAAATAAGTACAAGTTATAGTCTTCGCCCTGTTTCTGTCAACCAAAACACGGCAGCTGCTTTACTTAATCAAAACTTTTGTAACAAATTTTCAAAGTTCGAACTTCATGATATTATTGGTGAACCCTTTAATGCTGATGTGTTTTTTGAATTTTGCAAAGTAAGTTACAAAATTTTTCATTCAAGTTTTTTTTTCTCGTTTACACTTAATTATTTTTAGAAAGTTCAAGCTTCCAAATTTTGGTTAACATTACGTTGTTCTATTGGTTCCCCAACTGAAGACACATTCCGAAAACTATTTATTATTTTGAAGGAGAATGCATCGGATAATTTTAGATTTCGTTTGAATTTTAGATTAAAAGACTCGATAATTTATGATGGCTAATCTGTTGTGTGAATAACAAACTGAATAAAGTAAACTGAATACATGTTTACAAATTTAGCTTTGTTTGCACCAAACTTTTATGTTTTCCAAAAAAATAAAATATTCTTTAAATAAACTATTAAAAATTCTTTAAAAAACTTTACCGTGAAAATGACAAACATTGAATAAAATGCCGTTTAAAAATGACGTTTTTTGAAATATTTTTATAAAAGCTTTTTTTACGTACAACGTCTTTTACAAATTTATGCGCTTTTGGTTCTATTATACAATCTTTTCATTATTACTGATCTAATTTCTACAGAGGAAATGATCGAAATGCCTCTAAAGGTAAGTATTATACAAAACTTTTACGGCACTGCTCTAATTGTGTAAAATATTTTTACACAACTAGAGCAGTGCCACTTTTGCAGATTGCAACATTCATTTTATATTTTTTTTGAAAGTTAGTGCAAATAAAGAACTAAAATATTTAAAAAAAAACAGAGCATAATAACGTAAACTTCTTTTTTCTTATTTTGCGATACTTTTGCCTATTCTGTTTTTGCAAAAAAAGAAATTTAGTTTTTTACTTTTGTTTTGAATATTTAATTCAAAAAGCTTTTTTTCTTACAAAAAAACTGCCGGCATGAAAATTTAATAAAAACAAATCAAAGGGTAATTTAATACTGTAATTGAGAATTCAATAATGGAACATTAAATATGTGGAGCAATTTAAATCATTTTTTTCTGACTTGGAAAAAGATATTTTTCTGAATACATTATTATTGGATGAAACAAAACAAATGAAGAGTTTCACATAACAAATGCAAATTGTTATCTTCAAAAATCAAAAATGTATTTGTGTTTTCCCATTTTTTAATCAAACAAATAAATTATTAAATATTTAAAAATGATCAAATTTTGAAAATAAACGACATTAGCGATTGTCTGATTCACCAAAAGCACATAAAATGGATTCAAAATCAGCGGAAAAATGTTCCGACTTTCAACGTTTTTTGACTTTTCTTTTTTTGCAAGTCAAAGAAATATTGACATTTTGCATTTTACAATTTGCTTTTCTCATTTTTTTTTAATATTTTGATTCGTTTTTTGAGGAAGAATTAAAAAATTGTAAACTAAAAGATTTTAAAATGCATAAGCATTTTTTTTAAGAATACTTATCTTAAGCACATTAAATTTTTAAAATAATGTTTAGTTAAATCCATAATATGTGAAACCTCGCTTTTTTTTATCGAATGTTTATTTCCAATATTTTAGTTAATATTCAAAAGTTTAAAAAATTCATAAAGAAAAGAAGAAAGGCTTTAGTTGCATTATTTTTTCCATTTGCTCAACAAAATGAAAGCATAAAAAAGCATCATAAAAGAGTATTACACAAATTCATTTCAACAAACGCCTTTTATCCTTTTTTAAATGTTTTCGTTTTACAATAAAAAAGTGAAAAAAATTGCTTTTTGTAAAAAAAAGTTTGACATTTATCATTTTCCTTTTCTTAAAAGATAAAAATTGAATTTTTCATCGAAACTTTTCTGAATATTTAAGAAAAATTTTGCCATAAAAAACCTTTATATTAAAAAATCTGGAATTCAGATTACAAATCATCTCTGCTTTTCTTGAAATGATTAAACTATAGTCAGAAGATCATTCAAAATATTCAATCATTAAAAATAAAAACAAAATTAAACAACAGAAAATATTTTCAGATAATCTAAAAATTGGAACAAAAACCCATTAATTTTTAAAATATTATTTTATCATAGTTCTCGGGAATTTGGTTTATTGGCAAAAACGTAAGCTATTATTATTTACGTTTTTGCCATTGAACTTTCGAGAATAATTTTTCTCAAATATTTTTTTTAAAAGTAACACGAAAAGAATGAAAGTATGTTCAATTAATTAATAATGTGCTATTGTATGGATCTTTTTATTAAAATTTGTTGCTGTAATTTTTTAAACAGCCTGGAAAAATGTTTCAGAAGCTATTCCATAAAAAACAAAATATTTAAAATATTTGAAAACGGTCTTTTTTTTTTAAACAAAAAACATTTTTTAGTTTGCCGCAGGATTTAAGTAAAACGTTCAGACAATATATCGACTTTATTTATCTTTTTTTTCCAAGGTTATTCAGTTATGCAAAAAAGGAGAGCTATAAACAAAACGTATGAAGAAATAAGCCATTTAACAACAATAAAATGTTCTGAAGCTATATTCCAAATAAACATCTGTGGTTTTTATTATATTTTTTATATTCCTTTTTTAAGAGCTCTTTGTCCAAAAAAACGTAAAAAAAGCAAGAGAAATGAAAGCGATAAAAGAAAACCAACAGAGATTTTGCTCGAATGCTCTTTCTTTTTATGATTCATTCCAGACAGTTTTGTTTGTAAAAAAACGTTTCTTTGAAAAACTGCCTGTTCTTTGATAGATTTTATAAAACAAGCATAAAAATTTGTTGTTTTATTTTGGAGATATTTATGTAATTATTTTAAAACGTTTATTTTAAATTCAAAAAAAACTTGAAGTTTTACATTACAAACAAATGTTGCTGAAGCTTTTTTTTTATTGGATGATTTCATGTTTCAAGCAAGACTCATTTTTAATGGGTTTTTTTTTTCAAACATTTTGTCTAGAAAAAAATATTAAATTTTTCCGTGAATATTTAATCTTTTTTTTACTGTTAAAATCATCAACAAGATTTTTATACTTAAAAAAATCTATGTTACCTATCCATTAAAAATTAATTAATTAAATAAATTTATAAATGAAAGTAAAATATTGAGAAAAACCAAATTTCGATTTTATTAAAAAAATATGTTTTTTTAATAGTGTAAAAATCGACATAGTTCTAAATATATCCGTTTTTCTTTTTTTCACATTTTCTTATCGCAAAAATTGATCTCTTTTTTTATGGAAAAAACATTGCGATTTTTCAAACATTAAAGAATTGCCGATTTTATAATTTTTTTTAAAATAAAATATTGAAAAGATTCTCTGAATATTTTATTTTTTGATTACAAAAAAGATTTAAAAATTGTATTTTTTAAGCTGTTTTGTTTTAAGA
The DNA here is from genome assembly GCA_901779475.1 of Panagrolaimus davidi. Classification (NCBI taxonomy): domain Eukaryota; kingdom Metazoa; phylum Nematoda; class Chromadorea; order Rhabditida; family Panagrolaimidae; genus Panagrolaimus; species Panagrolaimus davidi. Next base: position 11,791 of record CABFKP010005209.1, read on the forward strand.
TTGGGACCTTTTTTGTGTTATTAAAGGAAGTCAAAAGGCAATACAAACGCTATTTAAAGAATAACCGAAATGAAATGCAACAGTCGATACACAAAAAAGTTAAAAACTTTTCAAAGCAATTTATTACTACCACAAGTAAAATATTTTTACATTTAAATATATATTCATATCGTGGCTTTTCGACTTTTCATTGCAAAAGAATATAAATAATATATGAAACTATTCGTTTATATTCTTTTATTTTTAAAACTGGCAAGGGAAGTACGCGAAGTGTTTTTTGAGTTTTTGCTCGAAAAGGGGCTTAAATTAAAGATATGAGACAAAAAACGAATTTGTGAAAGTATTATCGGCGAGTGGTTACCCAAAAAGTTATAATCTCAAATTAAAGATCAAAGGAATTCCGCGGACAACAAACAGCGGCATCAAACATCAAAGAAATTCCTTTGTTCTTTAATTTGAGATTATAACTTTTTGGATAGCCATTGGCCCCTAATACTTTCGGTCTCATATCTTTAATTTAAAACTATTTTAAAGTCAAAAATCAAAACTCACTTCGCGTATTTCCCTTGTGAGAAAAAAAAATAAAAATAACTTTTAGATATTAATTAAACCAAAAAACCATTTTATTTTTAATGTAGATTCTAATAATTTTGCTTTGGTACCGAAAGCAGTGAAAAAAGCCGTTGCTTTTTATCGAATATCTGATTTCATAATTATATTTTTAGTAAATCGTGTTTTTAATAGAAACTTTAAAATATTCAAAAAGAAAAGATGAATGGCTTAAGCTGCTTTATTTTTCCATGCAAAACGATACTTTTCTCCTTTATTTGACACCTTTTTTTAAGACATTTTTTTATAGTTTATTGTTTTAACACCCTTGTTACAAAAAGAGATCGAATATGCAACATTACGAACGAAAAAGCCTGCTTTAAAAAAATGTGTGTAAAATTTTTTTTTTTACAAAAATGCAGACAGACGCTTTTTTCGAATTTGTTATTACTTTTTCCACATTTTATATTGAATAAACTGTATATGTTTTCGTTTAATTTTAGCTTTAATTTCATTTAATTTTTAATCGGCTAAAGTCCAAATAAAATACAACAACAAATATCTTTGTAAGCAAAAAGTCAGCACGAATAAAGTTCGCTTTTTTCGAAAATTTTTTAAAATGTAGCAACGTTGATAAAAAATTGAATTATTTTTTAGATGTAATGATTAAATTAAAACTTATTAAATTTTTAATGATTCATTCGGCCATTTGGAGAAAAAAATCGTGGCATTATTCTGTTTTGTATCAAATTTTGATTTTCATTGAGGTTTTTTTGATAAAAGTTTTAAAATCTTATAAAATATTCAAAAAAAAGAAGAATGATTAATGTTTCCACCTGAAATGTGTCTTTGCGAAAACAATGCTGTACACATTTTTCTATCACTTTAAAAATCCGCCTTTCCTTTTTACTTTAAAAATCATTTTTAAAACATGTGCTTTAAAAAAATTTGGCGATATTTCTTTGCAAAAAAAAAACCATCTGCGTTTTTATGATTTGATATTGCTTTCGAACATTTAAGGCTTTGTTATTCGCAAATTTAGCAGAAATAGGGAAAACGGAAAAAAAGGAAAACTTTCGTTTCTTTTTTCTGGGCAAAATAAAATGTTATTTTCTTTTTGGTTTATGAAAAAGTACAGATTTTTTTAAAAACGAATGTGTTTTGAATTTTTTATATTTTAATGAAATACAAATTATAACTTTTATTTTATAAACAATCATAATAATTTTTATGTATATGAAATCCAAAAAATGAAATCAAATCGTACCGAAAAGCAGAACATTAAAAATTAAAGTTTTGAATAAGCCAGTCTTAATCATCAAACAGCACTAAACAAAAAAAAACGACAAATTTCGAAATATGTTATTTGTCAAGTTTTTGCGTTTCTTATTTGTAAAAATCGATCTTTTTTTGGTATCAAAAAAAATCATTTTGATTTCTCAGAAATAAAGCAACCATTTCTGAAAATAATCGTCAAAAGAAAATAAATGTTGTAGGAAAACGTTGATTCACTATTATGTAAAACGATGTCATTTGCCATATCACTTTCATACAGGGAAATTGTATTGGGGTTTAAGCTGTCAAATGTTGGATGTGGAATTAAATCGTTTCTAGCTCTTCCGCCGCTATGATAAAGAGTTTGGATTGAAGGTAACTGTTGGTCAATCCCCAAATTCTCGTAATTAATATCTTCAAACTTATCATTTTGTGAAAATCAAATTTGTTAATTTACTAATTTATGCAGCTGAATAATGATTGCATTTTTATAATTTTTTCGTGGAAAAAATTTGTTTGCGCCGACTATGCTTTGTTGTTTCTCTATTAACAAAATCACTAATGCCTTTAATTAACTTTAAAAGTGTCTGTTTTATCCTTTTTTAAATATAGTGATTGGCAAAAAAATTATGCAGATTTATAGTGGTGCATTTTGCATCACAAATTATGCGATACATAAAAACTGTATCGTTCACAACCGTATGAATAAAAATTTTCACTCAATTTAATGAAAGAAAAGAGGTTTAAAATATTCAAAAAGTAAATCATAATGTACCATTTTTTTAATGGTGTAAAAAATTGTGTTATTTCTTTTTCAAAAGATCGGCCCAAAAAACGTAAAAAGAGCAACAAAAATTGAAATGGAAAAAAGAAAGGCAAAAAAAATATTGATTTGAATGATTCATAGAAATTTGCTCTTTCATTCTATGAATCATTTCAGACAGCTTTGTCTGTCGAAAAATGTTTTCGTAGGAAAAAATATTGGTTTTTGTCCACATTTTTTAAACAAACATTAAAATTTGAATTTTTTATAGAAATATTTGATAAACGTTTTACAACAACCATTTAAATTGTAAAAAAAATGTTGTCGTACAAATAACAATTTTTGGAGTTTACGATTTATTAAATTATTCAAAATTATTTCGAGAACTCATTTTTAATGAGTTCTTGAAATAAGTTGCAAACGTTTGACATTAAAATAAGTTGATTTATTTTGCAAGTTTTTTCAAAATATTTTCATTATTTCATTATAAGTTATACAATTAAAAATTTTTTTGTTTTTAAACAATTATCTTATTACTACATATAACAACCAAAAAACCTTTTTTTGTAAATAAAATACGGAAAAAAAACGGCAGGTGATTTTTTTAAAATATTTTAAACTATAAAAAAGGACAGATTTCTAAATACGTTATTTCTCAATTTTTGGCATTTTCTATTTGTAAAATCAATCTTGTTTGTTACTGAAAAAAATCATTGCGATTTTTCAGACATAAACAACTGTTGAAAGTTTATTAAAGTTTAGAATAAAGTACTAAAAAGACTCTTTGAATATTTTATACATCTGTGATTAATAATAAAGTTTTAAAGTCGCATATTAAAATTCTTTTCTGTAAAATCAAGCCATTTTGTCTATAATTCAAAAATTTATTCACAAAGAATTCAAAATCACATTCAGACATTATATAAAAAAACCGTAGTGAAAATGAAACCACTGATAAATTAAAAATTTAAACACATTTTAAGGTATTTTATTTCTACCACAAATTTGAAATTATTAAATAACCATCACAAGTAATTAAACCCTTTTTTATGTTTTATTATTATTTTTAAAAAAGCGTTCTTGAAAGTTTTAATTATAAAAACATAAGTAATAACTTTTATGAAGCAACTGAAGGAAAACATATCAAATTTTTAATGTGTACGTTGCATCAATTGTTGTTAAATCCATAATTTGTGGAACCTCGTCGTTTTTTGTCGAATGTTGATTTCCATTATTTTAACTAATATTATTATTAGAAGCTTTAAAACATTCAAAAAGAAAGAAAAAATGGTATAAGCTGCATAATTTTTTCCATGCAAAATGACAAAACTTTTCTGAGATACTTCTTTTCTGTCTTTGTCTTATTTTTTTCATTAACAACCCTGTTTCAAAAGAGATCGTTAATGCATCATTTTGAAAGAAAGAACCTGTGTTAAAAAAACGTGTAAAAACATTTTTGGTTATATCGTTTGCAGAAATAAAACGAAATAAAAAAATTCTCTGTTTACAGATAGAATAAATTTTTTTTCTTTCCTTCTAAATGTCATTTCATACAAAATTGTTCAAAGTAAAATGTCTACTTTTTTGACAAAGTATTTTTTAATACAAAAAATTCTTATTATTGAATATTTGAATAAAATGCTCTGAGGTAAAAATTTGTTCATTTGACCAAAAAGCAAAAGTTGGTATTTGTTGTACGGGTTTTAAAAAGAAAACTGCAGAAGAAATCATTTAAAATTTAAAAAATACGGTAATTTAAATGTCAACTTTAAAAAGTAAAAAATAAACTTATATTTAATTTTTTATCAAAAATGTTGTTTATTACAGATTGTTTAACATAATGATACCTCCCACTGGAGGCGGTATCTTTTCCTCAAATAATATATCGCCTTCGGACTGGTAAAACTGAACGGAAATCAAAATGTCAATATCCTCTACTTAAAAAATTTTTAGAAGCTTAAATCGCTTATATATTTTTATATTGAAAAAAATATAATGAAAACATTTTAGTCGTAGAAATAAAAAGTGCGTAAACGTTGCATTTCACACAGCAAAGGACAATTTTTTAAATATTAAAAATGACCTAAAAATGCAGCTGAAGAAATTCGTCTATCTTTTTTTGAATATTTGATTAAAAAAACCAAAAAATACATTTATTTAATGTAGATAAGTTTTTAATCGTGAGATAAAACAGAAGAAGTTATATTACATAAAAAATGATTTCTTGCGTGAAACCAAAAGTATTCATTTTTAATGGATTTTTGTAAGTTCCAAACATTCCGTCTTGGAATAAAATATTATATCCTGTAAAGTTTTTGGTAAATATTACATCTTTTTTTATTGTTAAAATTTTCAACAAGCTTTTTACACATAAAACATCCATGTTTTTTATCCATTAAAAAATTTTTATTTAAAAAATTAATTATTGATAGTAAAACATTGAGAAAAAAATCGAATTTCAATTTTATAACAAAAATTTGTTTTTTCAATGGTGAAAAAGCGACATACTTTTAAAAATGTCATCTTTTTTCACAATTTCATATCGTAAAAATTGATCTCTTTTTTTAATGGAATAAAACATTGCGATTTTTCAAACATTAAAAATTAGTCGGTTGTGTAATTTTATATAATAAAATATTGAAAAGATTCTCTGAATATTTAATTTTTTGATTACAAAAAAATTTGAAAACCGCATTTTTAAGTTTCTGTTATTTTAAAATCTGGAAATTTTCTCTAAAATTAAAGAACGTCTTAAATGCGCTATATAAAAAATAAATTAAATTGAATAATCGATACGCAAAAAAGTAAAACACTTTTTTTTCTGTGAGTAAAACCTATCCAAATAGCAATCAAACGCAATGGGGCTGTCCAGATGTCACTTAACACAGTTAAATGGTGTTACACAGTTGAAGCATTTTCCCCTTTTTTTCTTTTTTTCTTCTTTCCTCTCTTTTTTTCTTTTTTCTTTTTTTTTCCCTTTTTTTACCCTACGTCCCCAATTTTTGCCATACCCTACACCATACATCACTAAGGACAAATCCCTAGTAATCCCTAGTCATGCCCATTACATTATGTAATCGTAAGGAGGAAGCAGAAAAACTAATAAAGGTTTTAGTTTATTTTCATTGGGAAATATTTTATCAAAGCGTTTATTTCATTCAAAATAAAAATTTTTGTAATAAATGCAAATGAAAAAAAAGCAAGAAAACAAAACAATAGCAGTTTATTTGAGACTCTCTCTGCTTCCTAAGAATAAATATGCAACACAAATAAGCTCAAATTTGATCCAATAAAAATTCAAAAATAGACGGCATTGTTAAAATGATGAAATATTAAATTTATTTTTTAAATGTAACGTTTTGAAATTAAAACATATTTGATTTTTAACGGTTTGTGGCAATTTGATCCACCGGAAAAATAGTATGGAATAACTCCGTATCCTACTGATATATTTTTTTCATTGGAAATTTAATCATAAAGAAAAATTATAACCTATTATTTAATATTCAAAAAGAAGAAAAAGACCAATGCTTTCATTTTCCTTGTTTTTTTTTTGCGAAAAAAATGTTTTACATCCTTTTTCATTTGCTGAAAAAACAATGCTTTTTAATGGCGATGTTTCTTTTACAAAAAAAAGCATCTGCGTTTTCAAGATAAAATTTTGTGTTGAACATTTACGAACTTGTTCAATGCAGACATAAGAGAAATAAAAAGAAAAACAGTCGTTTCTTTTTTTATAATAAACTTTACTTTTTTCCAAAAATTTTTTTAAAAAGTAGCAAAGTTAATAAAAATCGAATTTTTTTTAGATGTTATGAACTAATTGAAACTTACTTGATTTTTAATGTTTGTTTTCTGCTAGTAAGAGAATAAAAACATGGCATAATTCTGTTTTTTATCGACCTTTCAAATCAAGTTTAGATCTTTATTGTTCATTAATTGCAACTGGAAAAGCTGCACTTAAAATAGCATGAATATGTTATCCATTAAAACGTTAAAAAAAAGCTGTTTTATAATATATAACAGTTTTTTTTTCATGCATTATTTTTTTAAAAAATTTTAAAAAAAGCATTCACAGCAGGGTGACTATCAAATTATGCGATACATAAAAACTTTATTATACACAACCGTTTGAATGAAAATATGCACTTAATTCAATGGAGGAAAAGGAGTTCAAAATATTCAAAAAGTAAATCATAATGTACCATTTTAAAAAAATGGTCCAAAAAATAGTGTTATTTCTTTTTCAAAAGATCGGTCCAAAAAACGCAAAAAGAGCAACAAAAATTGAAACGAAAACAGAAAATCAAAAAAATATTGATTGGAATGATTCACAGAAAGTTGCTCTTTTTTTCTATAAATCATTCCAGACAATTTTGTCTGTCAAAAATGTTTTTGTGGAAAAAATGCTGGTTTTTGTCCACATTTTTTAAACGAGCATTAAAGTTTGTATTTTTTATGGAAATATTTGATAAACGTTTTTCAACAATCATTTAAATTGTAAAATAAAATGTTGTCGTACAAAAAACAATTTCACGGGTTTATGATTTATGAAATAATTCAAAATTATTTCGAGAACTCATTTTACATAAGTTTCAAACGTTTGACTTTAAAATAAGTTGATTAATTTTACAAGTTTTTTCAAAATATTTTCATTATTGAATTATACAATAAAACAATTCTTTTGTATTTAAACAATTATCCTTTGACTACATATATCAACCAAAAAAATCATTAAATAAAAATCAAGCATTGTAAATAAAATATGGAAAAACGAACGGCCGGCGATTTTTTTAAAATATTTCCGCGTAAAAAAACGACAAATTTCGAAATATGTTATTTCTTAATTTTTTGGCATTTTCTATTTGTAAAAATCGATCTTTTTTTGTTATTGAAAAAATCGTTGCGATTTTTCAGTCGTTAACAATCTGCCGATAGTTTATTAAAGTTGCATAATTTTTTAGAAAAAAGTACTGAAATGGATTCTTTGAATATTTTACACATCTTCGATTAAAAAAAAAGTTTTAAAATCGCATCTTAAAATTGTTTTGTTTTAAAATCAAGCTCTTTTGTCAATGAATCAAAAAATTTTTCAAAAATTAGAAACTAATTCAAACATTATTTAAAATAATAACCGTAGTGAAAATGAAACCATTGGTAAACTAAAAATTTAAACACTTTTTAAGGTTTTTTTCCCACCACAAATTTGAAATTATGAAATTTAAATAAATGTCCGTCACAAATAATAAAACCCTTTATTTGTGTTTTGTTATTTTTTTAAAAAAGCATTCTTAAAAATTTAATGATAAAAACATAAGAAATAACGTTTATGAAGCAATTGAAGGAAAACACATTAAATTTTTAATGTGTTTTCCTTCAATTGTAATTTTCACCATTCAATTTTTGTCAAAATTTTTTTACCATTTTCTTTCCGCCATTTGTATTTTTTAAAATATTTCCAGTGAAAAATAATAAAACTCTCTATCATATTGTATGCTCATATTAACTAAAAAATTGCAAAAACACATATCAAGTGTTTCAAAAGAACCAACATCACATGTTCAAAGATCAAATTATTAATGAAAAATTAAATGTTTCTATTTACATTTAAATTAATTGTTATTTTAACCATTTTGCAGCGATAGTTACATTCGTCATTCGATTATGCCTTTGTTAGCTTTTTCTTGTTCTAAAAAAATTGCCAAAAATAAACTAAAATATGTAAAAATACACAAAAAGCTTCCTTCATTTTTAAACAAAAAAAAATCATTTTGCATTCGGCATTTCAAGATCTCTTCTTTTAGATTTGCTAAAAATATGCACCTGCAAAATATGAAAAAAATGGATGAAAAGTTCATAAAAAGTGCTCGTTCCACTGAAAATTGCTTTTGCATTTGACATTTCAAAATCATCTTTTCTCTTAAGCGAAAAAAAGTGAAAGTAGTAAACTGAAGGGAAAAAAGAAAGTTATTATGAAGTAGTACGTAAGACTTTTCCTTTAAAGAAGCGCCACGCTCTTCAGATAAGAAAAAGAGAGATAAATCGTTTTGAATATTTTGGTGTTTTTAATTGTGTTTGATAAGATATAAATAAAGCTAAAAACATACGGAAATTATAAAAAATTTGTTATAATATTAAAGCTTGGATGATGCCATGCATTATATTTTATGGTAATAATAATTTATTATAACCTTTTTTACACTATCGAAAAAAAAGAAAACAATGGAAAAATTAAAAAGATGATTTTTGAACAAGGAAAATAAATCTTTGTGAAAAGGCTAAAAAGTAATGAATTTTTGTATCATTGACATTTGTTTTTGCATAAACACATACCCAAAAAAGTTTTACTTTTAAACTTTTACATTAAAATTTTTTTTATTTGAAAAATTCTGTGGTTTCACGCATTTGTTACGTAAACGGGTTTGTGTTACTGCATAAAAAAACAGAAAAACAAATATTTAAAAGAAATGGCAAAATAACAAATGAGTGCTCTCGAATTTGTACTTTGTATGTTTCCTTTTCCTTAGCTTTAATGATTTGTAGTATTTTCGCAGAGGATATGTGTTCTATTAAATTAAATGTTAAACTTGTTTTTAAAAAATTATTATAAATGGGTGATGTTGGTATTTGTCGAAGCAATTGCGTTTGCCTTTTTAACGCTGATATTTACTTCAGATTTAATAATTTCAAACACCGCAGTTTTTCTGTTTGTCATTTATTAAAAAAGTAATAAAAAAATTCAAAGAAATTAGTTTTAAAAAGCTCTAGCATAAACACAAAAAATTTTATTTTCGATTTTTTGTAGCATATTTCGGAATAATGTTTTTTCTTTTTTTTTGTTTCAAGGTTTGGAAATAGCAATTCTTTGTCATTCTTTCATTTCAACAAAATGCTTTTATTTGTTTACATGCAACAGTTCCTCCATCGGTCGATAGCAATTGATTTCAAAATTTCCGTCAAACAGAAAATTTTTATTTTCACATTTGTGATTTTTAAAAAGAAAACCATTTTCATCTCTAAATTTCCGTGTCTTTATTTTTTTAAATATTTTATTATAATTTTTAAAAAACAATTGTTGAACTGAATTATAATTTCTATACTATAAAATCCATATTTACTTTCTTAAAATAGTTAAAATTATAATCTGACCATTCAAAAAATGGAATCAATATAAATTTAAAATTGTCTACTATGTTTGATCTTTTTAATTGAGATTTAAATGAGTTTTTATAAATCTTATTCTGCTTATGTAAACAACATTTAATTCAAAGTTTTTTTCATTAATCTAATTAAATAATTCATTTATGCTTTTGTTTATCAACTTTATTTTTCTTATTTTACAATGTTTGCGCAAACAATATCATTTAGGAATAAAATTTTTGAAAAGCCAGAAAAAATCTTTTGACATGTTCAAGCGTTTTTATAACACAAATAAGAAAGCGAAAAACGACATTATTATTTCCATTTTTTATATTACAAAAAATGCATATGCAAAATGATACGTTTTTTCTTTCTTTAACAACTATTCTGAAATATTTTTTTATTAGTTAATGTCTCAGAAAAGTTGATTTAAAAAAGTGTATGTAAAATTTTTTGCAAATTTTTCTTTTGCAAAAATTAAGCAAAACAAATAGAAGAAAAGCAACCTTCTTTTTACAGAAACAACAAAAAGTTGTTTTCTTCCTTTTAAATGTCATTGCAAGGGTGATTTCTCAAATGCCTGCTTTTTTTGCTAAAAAAGTCTTTTTATATTTAAAAATTCTTAAATTTTTTGAAAATTTGAATGAATTATTTACATGTTGTTTTTTTTTGAAAAAAAAGCAAAGTTTCATATTTGTTGTACTGTTTTTAAGAAGCAAATAGCATTTCATATCATTTAAAATTTAAAAAGTCTAATCATTTGATACTCAACTTTGAAAAAAAAATAAAAAATATGCTTCAGCTTCTTATTGTTTCTTTTTTTGTTTATGATTACATCTCTTTAAAAGAACATCGTTTAAATGTTCAAAAAAATTTATAAATATAAAAATATTGAGTCTAAAAAAAATCGTGCTTTTGCAGCGAATTTCGAAATACCGCTTTTTCTTCTTGCATTGTGACATTTGACTTTTTTGTTTATAAAAAGCAGACGGACGCCTTTTTTAACATCGACTTTTGTTTTTGTCTATTAAAATGCGAAAAAAAGGAAATGTGTTTTTCGGTTTTTTCGCAATGCTATGTTTTTGCAAAAAAATATAATGTTGATTTGGTGACCCTATTTTTCGATTTATTTTTAAATATTTCATCTTTAAATATTCTTTATCATAAATAAAAATGTATCCAAAAAATATAATTAAACAAATTAATCAGCATTTTCGTAGCCACCACCAAGGAAAACCCATTTTATCGTTAATTATACATTAAAACAACTCTTAAAAGACTAGCATTATCAAAGTTAATTTGAAAAAAAAATTTTCCATTTTTTGCTATGAAAGACGTCTGATTCACCACCTGTAAGTATTGATTTTTTAAATTCAAATTCATGTAATTAATATCTCCACGATTACCATTTTGTAAAAATTAAATTTGTTAATTTATTTAGTTACTAATTATTCTGCTAAATAATGAATGCATTTTTATAATTTTTTTGTAAAAAAATGTCGTTAGCACCAACTCTCTATTAGCAAAATCATTAATGTCGTTAATTAACCTTAAAAAGAGTCATTGTAATAATCTATAGGATGAAATATCAACTTTCTTAAATATACTGATTGGCAAAAAAATATGTAAATTTATAATGGTGCATTTCGCAAAACTAATAATGCGATACGTAAAAACTGTATTATTCGCATCCGTTTGAAAAAAATATGACACCAATTCAATGGAAGAAAAAGAGTTTAAGATATTCAAAAAGTGAAACATGATGTACCATTTTAAAAAATGGTCCAAAAAATTGTGTTATTTCTTTTAAAAGAGATCGGTTCAAAAAACGTAAAAAGAGCAACAAAAATAGAAAAGAAAATAGAGATATTGATTAGAATGATTCATTCTTTCTATGAATCATTTCAGACAGTATTGTCTGTCATAAAATGTTTTCGTATAAAAAATATTGGTTTCTGTCCATATTTCTAAAACGAGCATTAAAATTTGTATTTGTTTTGGAAATATTTAATAAACTTTTTACAACAATCATTTTTACTGTAAAAAAAGTGTTGTCGTACAAATAACAGTTTTTTGGGCTTTATGATTTATGTATGAAATAATTCAAAATAATAAAGAACTCATTTTTAATGAGTCCTTGACATAAGTATCTAACGTTTGACTTTAAAATAAGTTGATTAATTTTACAAGTTTTTTCATAATCTTTTCATTATTGCATTATTTCGATATACAGTTAAACATTTTTTTTATATTTAAACAATTATCCTTTTACTACATATATCAACCTAAAAAACTTTTAATTATAAATCAAGAATTACAAATAAAATATGGAAAAGAGAATGGCGGGTGATATTTTTTTAAATATTTTAAACGTAAAAAAAGCGACCAATTTCGAAATATGTTATTTTTCATTTTTTTGCATTTTGCATTTGTAAAAATCGATCTTTTTTGTTATTGAAAAAATCAGTGCGTTTTTTCAGACATAAACGACTGTCGATAGTTTTTTAAAGTTTAGAATAAAGTGCTGAAAAAGGGACTCTTTGAATATAGCTTGATTTTGCGACGTGAAAAAATTTCTGAGATATATTTCACTGTCAGTGCCAAATCTCATGGTGAAAAGGGTCTGAGATTAATTTTAAAAAACCCCTTTTTTTGAAGGGGGTAAAAAAACATTTTTCAAATCCGCGTCTTATGTTTTGTATCTATTGTTTTTTCCTTTGAATGAAATACAATAGATTCTTTTTTCTCTTAATTTGATTATTTGTTTGCTGTTGCTCTTGCTGCAATTCTCAAAAGATACGCACCTAATTGAATCGATTTATTCTACTACAAAGCAAAGAAAACGGCAATTTTTTAAGCAAATATAAGGATAATTTTATTTCCCAATCTCATTTATTTTTAATAAAAAACTGCTTCTTTTCTTTTTATAATCACAAAATTTTGCCAAATATTTATCTGATATGGCTCAAAATTCTCTTTCAATGAATGAATGCAAACAATGCAAATCATTATCTCATAAATCATGGTGTACACATGATCAAGCAATAACAAAATGTTTTTCATGCTTTTCTCGACATCATTATGCATTTTTATGTCCTTTTCGAAATACAAATAGTTTGTTTTTGTCTGAAATAATTTATAATTTATCTCATAATATTTTCAGCTCTGAAATGGTTTGTACCAAAAATTGATAAAAATTTGCTTACTCGATTTTTCAAAACTTTTGATCCGCTTGAACAATATTCTATGGTTATTTCAGCTCCAGAAACTTTGAATTTTATTGGTTTAAAGAAAGTTCAAGTAAAGCCATTTCTTTGGATTAACGGATGTGCAAAATTTTCCGACGACGATACTGTTGTGGTTATTGATGAAGAAGTTAGAATCCTACCACTTCCATCTGAAGATGATAAAACTGTTTTCGATTCAAATTCAGATGCATATTTAAAGTTCGTTGAAGCTGTATCAAAAAAACAATTATTTATCAAAGCGCAAAAAACAACATTAGCAAATGCCATTTTATCACTTGAATTTTTTTCTTATTTTCTTTCACCAATCACTGAAGTTTTTAATTGTTATAAACTTACTTTAACTTCAAGTATTACATTTGCTGAAATTTTAAAAAAATTGCCAAATTTAGAAGATTTATCATTTTTGGATACAAATGTTGAAATGGGAAATGAATGGGTTGAAGATTTAAAAATTTATGGAAAGAATATTTTAAAATTAAATATTGAAACAAACTATTTTAATTTTAATGCAAAAGAATTGGCAAAAATCATCAAAGTAAGTGCTTTAAATTGAATTTGTTTATTTTTTCAGAAGTTTGATAAGTTGTCTAAATTGTAAACTTTGGCTTTTGCAAAAAATTTCATATTTTTAAAAACTTTTTTCAGACAAAAAATGCAGAAATTGGTATTGGTTTGGATGAATCAACATGGGGAAATGCTTATTCATTGATCGTAAATTCCGGACTTCCAAATTATTTTTCATTATCAACAACGATGACTGCTTATTATCCAGGCAAATGCTGCTATTTACGCTTTTTTAGAGTTGGGCATATATTTGCAGATAAGGCATATTTTTTAAAACCTTTGTGAATTTTTTTGTTCATTTATTTTTGTTTTTGGAAAATTTTTTTATAACATGTTTTTGTTCTGCGTTCATGAAATTTAAGAGAGGGTCTACGAGACGATTAAAATCGAGTGGTACATTGAAATTTTTTAAAGAATTCTGTAATTATCAATCGATAAAAATAGGTGAAAAAAAATTATTAAAATTCTCATTTTTTGCAATTTGTATTGAAAATCCGATTTTATGAATTTTTAAAGTTACTATATGGTCGATATTTCAAAAAATCGCCAAAAATCAGGAAG
>CABFKP010005210.1:0-10740 GCA_901779475.1 Panagrolaimus davidi
CTTTTATTAATGTAGTCGGCGAAAAGGCAGTCGGCGAACTGTCTGCAGTCGGCGAAATAAAATTCGGCGAAATAAAAGTCGGCGAAATTGCAGTCGGCGAACTGTCGGTCGGCGAAAAGGCAGTCGGCGAAATAAAAGTCGGCGAAAAGTCTGAATACCGTTTCGTAGTAATCAAAGTTTTATAACGTGAATTTCAAAAATGGCGCAGTTTGTACCTCACTTTTTTATAGCAAAACTAATTTTATTGCGAGAACTTGTTTATTTGAGCACGTTTGATTATATTTTTATAAGAACAAAAAGTTATTTTTTAAAGCATTTTTCACTTAAAAATAAAAATTTAGTAATGAAGAAAATTGCAAAGGTTTTTAAATTCACGACGAAACTCAAGGCCAGTTTTTTGAAAATGTTTTTTATTTTTTTAAACAACCAGGTAAAAAAAATTACCAACGCAAATGTTTAATAAATGCGCTCTGTTCTGATTTACATACGCTTAAATTTATTTCTTACATATACTGCACCATTTTGTAGCAAATGGTTTTGCCTACTAGTTTTTTATGAGATATGCTAAAGACTCATCATATGCTTTTTTTTTATTCATCAGTATACATACTTTAAAATGACCAACCGGTTTTTTGTAAAAATGCTTTGTGTTCGAAATACAGGTCATCAAAGTTGTACTACAACATAAACGCCAAAACAGACCTCATTTTCAAGTCGTTAGAAAAAAANAAAAAAAAATTTGATGTTAATTCAATATGTGAGTATCTCGGACATATAAAATAGGTCCTTAAAAAAATTCTGGCAGTTTTTTTACGATACTACAAGCCTTACAAAGATCTGGACAACAAAAAGTGTGAAAAAAGTTCATATTCAACACCATTTTTGCCTATTTTCAAGTCGTTACAAAATTGTGAATTTTAATGATATCTAAAAGTTTTTATTACTAAAATGATGCATATACTTAATACTTTAAATTGTCAGTAAGGTTTGCCAATATCTACAACTCTTGGCACAATTTCGGGCCAAAATATGCAAATTTACGTCATTTTCCGGCATTTTTCAATTTTTACCCCACCTTCATAAAATGACTTAAAATCCACTGGGATATGGTTTTTAATCATTATTATGCTATTTTGCATCATTTTATGTCAAGTCCGCCTTAACCGGACGGCAAAAGAGACCGTGAGAATAATGCAATGTTTATGGTTATCTTTTTGGTTAAAAATTGTCCAGTTTAATTGTGAATGAGCGAAGATTATTTTTTAAATTAAAAAATATATGTCGGCGGTAAATTTCATTGTTAAAAGTTTGATAAATAAAATACGGAGAAATTTTTAAAATGTGGAAATAAAAGAGTTAGAAATTGATTTGTAGAATAAAATTTCTAAAAGTGTTTGCAAATTGTTTTTCATTTTCCTTTACTTTTACACTTGTAACACAAGAACGATGGTCAAATTTTTTTAACAATGTTTGTTTCTTGCAAAACGTCTTGGCTTAAAATATAATTTTGTTGTATCCCTTTATTTAATATAATTCTTTGAATTTTAAAAAATTAATCAAAAATTTCTCTAAATTATTTAAACACAGAAAAATATGTCAATAAAAGTGTCGCAAAGCTTTTTATATTTTTTTATGGAAATGAAAAAAAAAACGTGGCAATGAATTTCAGACAAAAATATTGTATCTTTTTCTCGAAAGCCATCTTTTATATATATCTTTTGGGAAATGAACTTGTTTTGATAAG
This sequence comes from Panagrolaimus davidi, assembly GCA_901779475.1. Taxonomy (NCBI): domain Eukaryota; kingdom Metazoa; phylum Nematoda; class Chromadorea; order Rhabditida; family Panagrolaimidae; genus Panagrolaimus; species Panagrolaimus davidi. Next base: position 1,745 of record CABFKP010005210.1, read on the forward strand.
AAAACGTGTATTCTTTTGAAAATGGGATTAAAAAAATATGTAAAATATGTAAAACGTTTTCTAATATGTCAGAATATTCAGCTAAAAATGTCATGATTTTTTTCTGCATTATTTAATAGTGTTTGTAAAAGCAACTTGGGTTCAGTTTTTAAATAATGAAGATTTTTTCTCTTTTTTAATGGTATGTTGCTCTGTTGAAAACTGAAATAATATCACTTGAACTATTAATTTGTGATTGATAATTTTTTTTACATTTGCATTTTCCTTTCTTATCATTTAACTATTTTATCTTTCCATCTAATTGAGTATATACCACACTGTAGTTGATTACATTTAATACAAGTTTGCTTAAAATCAAATAAAAAAATATATAAAAAATTTTAGCTTGGGGGACCAAGCTAAAATAACAATATTATGAAAAAAAAGTTCGAAAAAAAAGCACAGGGGGGAACCCTTTGCGTTTTTACGTTACGAAAAAAAAAATTTTTTCTCCCTAGTACCTGCCCATGTGTGCTTTTAAAGCTGTTAAAATGCTTGTTTTTTTTTTGAGTTTGATATCAATTTTGGTCCCAGTTTTTCCTTGTAAATAAATTTAAGTAGCAATTTTACGATTGCACAAAGCTTGAAAAAGCAGTCAGCTAAAATAAAAGGAAGATGCTGAAACAGTTAACGAAAAAAAAAAAACAAATGTATTAAAAATAATTTTTTAGAGCCGGCTATGACCCAGTTTTTCTACAATTTCCAACAATTCGTCGAGATGATCCATATTTTCAAACATTTTCCGTTTCCCTCACAGAAAATTCAACTTTCTCAAAGCGAGCTGGATTCCTTCAACTTTATAATGCCACAACAGGAGAAATTGTGCCATCTTGTGATCGACAATTTACACGTCGAAATGCACAAGTTGTTTGCTGGGAATTAGGATTGGATACACAAAATGTATATCATTGGTTAACTTCAAGATGGGATTATAATCCACGAATTCGACTTGTAAAAACATATATGGAACCAAGAGAATGTATTGGAACTGAAATAAGGCTGGATAAATGTAATTTGCGGATGACGGGAAATGATTCACTTTGGATGTGTATGGATAATGAACATTTTAATTATGTACATTGTGGCTCAAATTCAAGTTTAACAAAAGAATGGGTTGGAAATTGGGGTGGAATTACTTTTGGTGAATCATCTTTAGAAGTTCAACAAGGAAATAGTCCCGGTAAGTTTTTTATTAACTATAAGCTCAAAAAAATAAATAAATGTGAAACAGTTTTATTGTTTGCTGCCTGATATGCAAAGTAGCTTCTAAGTAAATTTAATTTAAAAATAGCTATTTTTTCAAACCAATAGCATCTATGAACAGTTTTTGTCTCTTTTTTCATAATTTTTATAGGCATCTTTGTTTAGTGATTTATCTTTCTATTTTTTCTAAATTTTAAAATATGTAGAAACAATTTTTTTTAACCAGGAGAACATTTTACATGATTTATAATTACCAATTCTTCGAAAAAATCAGTTTTTTCATAAAAAAATATTTGTATACAACAGATAACACGTCTTTTTTTTCAACTGTTATATGAGAAAAAATGTGATGTTTCGAAAATCATTCTTAAAATAGTTCGATAGTATGACATATTGAGTTTTTATTTGTACTAATGTCGAGTTATATAAACATAAAAATACAATCTCGTAACATAAATCAAAAAGTAATTTTCGAATAATATAAATTAATTCATGAATTCAATTCAGGGATGTGCGGAATTCCGCTTCCGTAAAATACGGAATTCCGCCCTTTTTTTAACTTCCGCCTCCGTTTCCGTAAAAAAGCGGCGGAAATCCGTGAATTTTATGCTTGTTTTTGGAAGAAAAATTGTGCTTTTTGTTGAAAAGTTTGCCTAAAAAAAGTAAAAATTTTTCCCTGATTATTCAGTTATTTGATGCAAGGTATCATATTTTTGTTGTTGAAATTATATAAAGATCGTTTTCAAAAAAAATTAAAAAAATTCCGCTTCCGTTGGGGAAAGCTACTTCCGCACATCCCAAATTCAACTAATTCAGTTTTATCGTCCTAAAATTTAAATTTTTTTTCTAAACATTCGCATAAATTCTAGTTATTCTTTACTTGCATACAGTTAATATTTTTAATTATTTAGCAAAATATTTTGTAGTTTTTGTTGGAAATCTCTCAAAAAAAGGGCAGTTAAACTGAAACTGCGTCTGTTAAAATATTTAAAGCCACTTTTTCCAAAACGTTTGACACCAAGCAATTTTCAGTTTTCACTCAGTAAAAACAACAAGCATAAACTTCAGATATTTAGAAAATCAGATTTTGCTTAATTTTTAAAAAATAAAAGTTGTTTATAAAAATTTTTAAACGAATATGAAAATTTTTTTCGATAACGTTCACCTCAGTTTTCAATTTTTCTTTCCCATAGAGATTTTCTCAAACGCACTTTTTCATTAAATGATGATTCAAGCAAATTGCCAAATAAAACCCTTAATCATTTTATAAATTCATCAGACCAACGATTTATGACAGTTACTAAAACCTAATAGTTATAGATTCTTTTGTTCAGGCAAGCAGTTTTACCTTTTAAAAGAAAATGTTATACCTATCCAGTTTTTAAGTATTTAAAAATACTACAATTTCCATATAAATTTTTCGAAAGCTTTTTCTGAAAGTTTTATATTAAGAAGTTTTTAATCTTTTTAGGCGGTTACAGTATATTAATCAGACAAATTTTCTGTTTTCACTTTCTCAAACCAACTAAATCGAATTGTTCTTTTTTTTGTTTATTTGTAAGCAACAAATGAAAGAACAAAAATGCGCAGTTTCAATTTAACTGAGTTTTTTAAAATACCAACTATAATAGTAACAAATTTTCTGTTTCAAAATTATGAATTTTTTTATTTATATCCATTGACGTCGATTTATATTATTCAACAAAATGTCATTGAAAAAATGAAAATAACATTTATAACTTAAAAACATTATCAAATATAGTAGAAGATTTCCGTTTCTTTTTCCAGCTACAATTAGATTATTGAAACTCATGTTTTTAAATCAGTAATCCTTGAAAAATATCATTTCATTTAAAGTTTTTCCGTAAAATAAGGTTGTTGATTAAAAAGAAAAGTGTCAGTAACCGTTATAAAAATACAAATATTTGTTTTTTTTTGTATAAAATTTTTATAAAATTTTTAACTTTTCCAACAATGCTCTCAGTTTTTAAACCATAATAATACTTTTTTTAGACAGTTCAATAATTCGGCATGTTGAAATTGTTGGTGGTGGACAAGTTCATAATGATTCCTTCCAATCTGCCGCTTTACAAATTATTCGAAGAAATCCAATCCTTGAAAATTTAAATATTACAAATTCTTCAATGCATGGTTTACAAATTATTAGTCCAAGAGATTCAATAGTTTTAAAAAGATTAAATATATCCGATAATAAGGGACAAGGAATGTCAGTTCTAACAACAAATTTAAAAGCAACAAATGAACAAACAAAAATTCCTGGTGGTCCAATGTCCCTTCCATATCATGCCGTTGGATTATTGGAAATGTGTGCATCAGGAAAATCTGTTGAAATTTATGATCGAATAATTTTATATTATAAATATGATTCTCGACCAGTAGATTGTGTAAAAGTTTTTACATCAAAAACTCGATATCTTGGATTTCGATTTTTACATGCAAATTTGTATGGTGTTTTAAATGGCGTTGGAAGATCTGATGCTTTATCCGTTTATTCGGATACAAGTTTTTCCCCTGCGGCACTTTTACTTCAATATAATTCAGAATCAGATTTTACAAAAACTCAAATGCCAATTCGTTCTCAAACTTTAGCCATACATCTTCCAGCAACAGCTGCCGATGAAGAATTTGGATTTATTGCAGAAATCAGTGCAATTCCAACAACACCAGATTCTCGACAAGTTGAAGAAATTTCTTTAAGGAATTCAAGATTTATAAATAATGATCGTGGAGCAATGCAATATCGAAATGTTGGAGAAGTTGGTCCAAATGTTATTATTGAACAATGTTCGATCGATCGAAATGGTTACTTTTTATTTGGAAATGTTTCAACAAGTTCACAAGCAATTGAAATGCATTTACATAATACTTTGGTAAAGCTTAAAATGAAAAAAAAAAAAAAACAGTTTAAAAAATTAAATTTTTTAGTTATTACTTTATCGTGCAAATTCAATGACCCATAATCGTGGAGGATTATTAGTGACAGCTGATAGTTCATCGGCCGTGGCACAATTAAAAGCTGTAATTAAAAATAGTGCATTTGTAATGAATTCAAATTCAACAACTTTAGCATTTTTGGGAAATAATCTTCAAGTAAGTTATTATCAGCTGTTGTCAGTTTTTTATGATTTTTTAAAAAAGTTTTTTGTCTTCGATGAAAAAAATAAGTTTCAATTTCAAGTGATCGCCAGGAATTCAGTTTAAAAGAAAATTCAACTTTTTGTTTCATTTTTTACTTTAAATTTGTAGTTAATTTTTACTCTCAAAAAATATAGCAGCAGATAATGCCGCAGTTAAAAAATAACCTTTTTAATTAAGATTATGCAATAAAAAGTCGAAGAACACACACATGATGTCAGTTTCTATAAAATTTTTTTGAGCGAGATACAACTTTTAAGCTTTCGGTAAAAATATTTCAGTTTTATTCTTATAAAGTTTCATAATAATTCCAGCAAAAAAAAAAACTAAACAAGTGCAAATATGTTTTTGCAAGCTTTAAAAAAAATGTGTCCTTCACAAAACAAAATTAAGAAATATGATATGAAACAGTTTAAATCTTGGATCGTCAGTTAAAAAGCTTTTCAATGCAAATGATAACTGCTTGCATCGCTTCCATCAAATATTTTGCAATTTTTGTAGTTGCACACTTTTTCAATAATAAAAAAACTTTCTTTCAATTTAAAAAATTCAAACCAACTTCAATTTTTTAACAAAAGATTGAAACTTTTGAATAATATAATTTCGCTCAATTTTGAAAACCATTTTGATACAGTTTTAATTCAATCAATGTCGGCAAACTTTTTATGACCCTAACACGGTCATTTACACTAAAAATTACACCATAAACACCAAATATGATTGCTACTGCTATTTTTTCTGATTTATAAGAAATTAGGCTAAAATTCTTTGTAGCAACAAGCATTAAAGTTATATAAAAGAATTTATTTATTTTATTTATTTGCTACTCAAGTGTAGACTTTTATCGGGTTTTTTAAAATGTTTTCATATAAGCTAATATTGTTTTATTAAATAAGCATAATATATTTACAAAAAAATCATTTTTAAAAAAGCAACAAGAAAAAAAATATTTTTAAAAAATAAGCTTGAAACAACAGTTAACATTATCTCATTACTTTTTTTTCTTTACTATTCAGGGTGGCTATAAAAAATGGTTTGCACCAACTAGGCTTTTACAGTTAAAAATTTTCAATTAAACTTATGAGATTAAAAACATGTCCAGTTTTCTAAAGTTAAAACAAACAAAAAAAATATCAGTTTTTTTTTTAATTTTTTAAAAAAAGTTTAAATTTAAATCTTTTTTGCTTCAAAAATTATTCAAACAACGGCCATTTTAAAAATTTTTATAATTTACTTTTTGAGATCATAGGTATAAATCAAATTGTTGCTGTTACTTTTATTTTATTTTAAGGAAATGTATACTAATAATTTTTCCACCAAGCCTTACATTTCAGTTATATGAAAAAACTTTATTTTTTCCGCATTTTTAAAAATTTTTTATCTTAATTATTTCACTATTTACTGCTATGTTTTTATTAATATACTTAAAAAATTCACCAAATACGTGCAAAAATTTAATTTTAAACATCAATACTTCAGTTTTGAAAAACTTTGCTAAAACAAAAACTTATACTATTCAGTTTAAAAAACTTCAACCAACTTTTAAATTTTACAGTTTTAAACAATTTTACTTTTTTCAGAGAGTAACACTTTTGAATAATATGATTTCTCTCAATTTCGCCTTATATTTTGATACAGTTTTAATTCAATCAATGTCAGCAAATTTTACCCGAAATTTAATAACAAATAATACCGGTTTAAATACTATTGATACAAATGGATATTCAAAAATTTCATCTGATGCTCAAACATTTGAATATAATTATTTTGAACATAATCATGCTTTGGGACATCAATTACAATATCCTGAAGCATATGGATATCAGCCGGATATTGTTTTGGATGAATCAAAATTACGGCCAAGAAAAAAGCGATCAATTTTGGCACAACAAAAACAGGAAAATATTATTCGAATTAAACGACAAGTTTTAAATCAAAGAGGTGTAAGCTTTGATTGGTGGACGCATGTTGGCCGAGAAACTGAAAGATATCGATCAACAGTTTTAGCGGGATCTTCAAAACAAAAATTATACTATAATGTTTTTAATAATCCCCTTAATCCATATGAATTAACAACGTCACTTCAAACACAATCCGATAATGGAGTTATTGATGCAAGGGATAATTATTGGGGTTGGCCGGGTACTATCGGTGTAGCAGCTGGAAAAATTCGGGATCAAATGGATTTTCCATATTTGATTAAAGTTGAATATGAGCCAGTTTTGGAATCAAATACTTCTTTAATTGAAGGAGATTGTCCAGCTGGATGGTTTCAAGCTGGAATTGAAGAATTTAAATCTTGTTATCTTTTTATTGGCGCTTCAATGACCTATGAAAATGCTGTAAAATTTTGTGAAGAAATTGATTCTTTTATGCCAATTTTAAGAAATGATGATCCACGACAAAAAGAGCTGGCAAAAAGAATTGATGAATTTGGACGGCAATATATTACTTCTGCAGAAAGTCAATATTCTATGGGGGTTAGTTTTATTTGAAAATTTTTAGAACAGTTGTAAAAACAGTAAAGTTAGAAATTTTAACTATCAAAATTTTTATAACAGAGAAAACAAGAAGACAGTTTTTAATAAAAAAATTAATTTTTTTCAATTTTGGACGAATGTTGTTCTTAATTATTTTTACCTTATTTAGTTTCGGTATATTTTTTTAACAAAAAAGCTGTGAGAATATAACTTTTACAAAAATAAATTCATTTTTTTTAAATCATTAAAGCATAAATTGTTAAAAAACTTCTTTTTCGTCAGCAGCTTAAAAACCAGTAACCCATATTTAAAACCAATAAAACTGTAATTTTTTTTAAAAAATAGAACAGAAAAATCCAGTTTTTTTGACGTTTTTAAATACTGCTGTTGTAACAGTGAATAAAAAAGTTTTTTATGTTAAAGATAAATATCTTTGTATAGTTTTACACATTTGTTTAGTTTAAAAAATTTTGATAGTTAAATTTTTGGAGAAATTTCATTATTTACTTTATTCAGTTTCGATATAATTTTTAATAAAAAATACTTTGAATATCAGTTTTACAAAACAAATTCTTAGTTTAAATATTTAAACAGAAAACTATTAAGAATTTCGCTTTTTTTCAACAGCTTAAAAAACGAAAACTCTCGTCTAATGCCAATAAAATCTGAAATACAAGAAACCTAAAGAATTCACAGTTTTTGAAAATTTTTGCCTTTATTCTCTTTTAACTTTTTTTTAATGAATTCCTAAAGTTCCATTATGAGTGATGGATCGCAGTTTTATTTAAAATTATTAAAAAGTTAGTAAAACATAAATTTTTTGAAAATTCCTTGTTTCCACCATTTTAATCAAGAATCAGTTAATTAAATTAGAAACATTACACGAAAGATTCCAGTTTAAAAAGTTAGTCTCAAAGCGGTTGTATTCACTTCAGTTTATTTTATTTTATTTTTTAGGTATATTTCGATATTCCACTTTGGATTTCGTCTGTTACAATTCCATCAAATCAATGCGGATTTTTAAGCAGCCGATCCGGATCTATCGGTGAACAAAATTGCAATAATTTGCTTCCGTTTGTTTGTGAAAAAGGTAAATTTATAAAAATTCAATTTTACAAACTTCTACACAGTTTAAATATTATAACAACTTTAACTTTTAATTTTAAAACAAAACAGTTTCCAATTAGCAAAAAATAACCTTTTTTTCCATATATTTATAAGTTAAGCTTTGGTTTTTCAGTAGTTCAACATTGTTTTTTGATCATTACAGTTAAAATGAAGAAAAAAAAACTGGTTTTCTTTTTAAAAAACGACATCCTAAACTTTTCGAATTAATAACCAAATATAAACAACGTTAATTTAATTCATAAAAAACAAAACTTTTTTATGAAAAGAGACTTATAAAAATTTTGTTTTTTAAACTCCTTTTGGTCGATAATTTAATTCAAATTACTTTCGATTTAATTCTTTTTTTTTATACTTTTCACAATTTAAAAATACGATATTGTTCCGTTACGTGACGTCCGAACGCTTCCAAAACGTTTTTTATGCAAAGTTTTTATTTTCTTTAAAATCCAATTTTTGTTAAACGTTGTTTTATTTTTAAAATATTAAAATTTGGCTTTCGTGAAAACGAATTTTGTAAAACAGAATCGAGGTATCTATTCTGTTGGCAGTTTATTGTCAGTCTTCTTTCTTTACAATTTTATTTTATTTATTTTTATTTAAAGCCTTTTATCTGTCACGTAGGACGAAAGGGGCCAACAAATTACACCACATATCAGAAACACAATATTCAAACAATTCAACAGATGTTTTATTAGCTAATTTAGTCAGGTCATCAATCCATCGAGTTGGAGGACGACCAACAGGTCTTTTGACATCAGGAGTCCATTCAGTTAGCATACGATTCCAGCGATCATTCGGAAGAGACATTAGCTTTCGAAGATAATTGAATTTTCTTTCACGAGATAGTTGTACGATATCTTTGAGTTGAGTTCTTTCACGGAGCCATTCACGAGGATGATGATCAATAAGTCGGACATTTAACATTCTTCTTTCCATCCGTCTTTGAGCAACAGCCAATCGAGTTTCTTCAGTTTTTGTTAAAGCCCATGT
>CABFKP010005250.1:0-10734 GCA_901779475.1 Panagrolaimus davidi
AGTCCGAAATTTCGGGCTATCCGTAAAATCGGTGCCATTCATTTTTAGAACTATTCCTTGAAAATCCTGTGTGGAAACATCATAACGTAACTTTCAAGAATTTTAGTTGACCGAAAAAACCCAAAAATGCAAATTTTCCGAACAACTTTTGGATTTTGCTTGTATGGATGGGCCTTATTTTTTGAACGATTTTTTTTCGATTTTTTTGATGGCATTTTCGTTTAAGATGAAATATTAAAATTGTGTAAGGTGATAATGATGGACATTTGTATGACGGATTTTAGTGCTATTGGCTTTTATTTTTCAATCATCTGTTCTTGAATTAAATCAAAAAAACACCTTGGGCCTTATTTTTTGGTCGCTACTGTAAATTACGAAAGAAAAGAAAATTTTTGATTTTTCTCACTCTTAAAGTTTTTTAAAAATTATTTATAAAAATGGGAACTAACAAGGGAAACGGTTGATATGTGAATTCGATTTTGGTTTTTAAAACTATTTTATCACACTCCCCTGATATTTAAAACGTATTTCGGACACTTTTTAGATGCCCCTTTCCCCAAAGGGGTTTTTCTTATATATGAGTACTAGACGATATCGTCTACTACTTTATTCTAAATGTTGCATATTTTTAATTTTTTGAACATTTTAATGGTCATTATTTTTATGCAAATTTGTGAATGAAACCAAAAAAGTGTGGGCGCAACAAAAAAGTGCCGTTTTAGATATCAGGGGAGTGTGATAAAATAGTTTTTAAAACCAAAATCGAATTCACATATCAATCGGTTCCCTTGTTAGTTTTTTGCTTGTGAAAGTCTTTAGAAGAGTATTTCTTAAACCATGCTTTTGATTTATTAATCTTTTTTATAAAGGATACAGTGTTACCGTTATCAAAATTCTCAAATTCCTGTCCTCCCTCGTGAGCATTACCACTTTGATCTCCGCCGCCGCTGTTAAAGTGAACTTCACCATTTGGCTGACACCCTCCCTCGTTATGACATTCTCACTGAAAAAAGTCTAAGCATATTAAGGACGTTTTTTAACAATTTGATGATTCTAAATCCGCTCGTGTTTTTTTCATACTCATACTAGGTAAAATACGATTTTTTTGGTTTTCATAAGGGTGGTCACCCCCCGAAGTTGCGGCACTGGCGTTGACAAAATATCAGAAAGCATCTCCAAATTCGCTATTAACTCATGAGACCCCGAACAAAAAGCGGTCAGTGCAGAAGCAGTTCTGTGTCAAGTTAATGAAGTTAACCAAGTTTCAGCTCATCATTCTGAAATTTTCGAGGGGCAGAGGGTTGCATCAAAAAAGTGGGAAAGTCAGTTTTAATTTTGTTTTGTATTCAGAAATCAAAACATTCCCTTAGGAAATAAAATTTTTTGTAAAACAGGAATAATAATGTTTTGCAACTGCGTTTTTTCTTGGGCCTTATGCAGAATATTGAAACAAGAATTTGTGCGTCGCAGTATTTTTGTCACAAGATATTTCACAAGATATTTTTGTTTTCCAACAACATTTTTGAGCGTTGTTATTGATTAAATTTTTTTAATGCTATGTCAGCTTTCATGTAAAGCAGAATTTTTGATGACTGCGATAAGGACTCTTAAAAATAGGAGGGGTATAAAAAAGGCTTATGCTTTCATTAACCAGAATCAAAGCAAGCACCTGTGATAACAAGTTTCCACATTTTTTTTCAGTTATGGAAGGAAATAGCATCTTTTAACGTTGTGTTTCCAATTTTTTTTATTCAAAATGTTCTAAATTTTTAACATAAAAATTTTTAGCTTTTGATGCTGGATGTCTTCATTTATTTAGTTGCAAAAATTTTTAAAATGGATATAAAACGCGAAAAAAGTAAGTCATAAAACAAAACAAATAACAAACATTTACTCAAATTTTTTTCAGATTCGTTTGAGCATGGCTCCTTTATGCAATGAAGTTACTTTCATAGATTTGAGGTCGAGCTTTTGAATCATCCGTTTTCTTTGGACGCCATCAATGTATGCAACAACAATGAATTCATGTAATGCCAAAGATTGTGGAATGTACCATTGACATCGTTGATCACGAAAGTAATCACCTCTTTGTTGAACATTTGGAATGTATTTTCCTCTTTCATATCGGCATGGATATAGAGTTTTGTATTTGGAAATGATGCAACCCTTATTCTTTTTCAAAATGCTGAAAATTCCTGGTGTCAGTTTATTACGAAGTAGGCTCATCTGTTTTCGTAATTCATTGCGGAAAAAAGAATCATTGATTGAAGTTTTAGAAAGATGATTGTAAATATCTTTGATTTGTTTCATTTTTGCATCATCAATTTTTGCAGAAAGTTGCTCTGCAACATCAGTTGCTGCAGGTAAAAGCAAAGATAAAAATGTGTTTAGCTGACCAAAACTTTCATCATAGCTTTTGATGCATCTCGCTTTTGTGGGAATCCATTTTGGTTCTAAATTTTAAAAGAATAAAGATACACAAGTTTTTAAAAATATAAACAGACTTACCATATGCACGAGGAGGATTTGTTGAAACAGAGTTCGAAGGTTGTGAAACATTTCTTGATGAATGATGAGTTCCCATTAAAGCCCTAAACTTTTCTTCCATTTTTGCATTTAGAAAATCGTCAAAAGATGCCAAAGGGGGAATAATTGCACCATGAGACAAACGGCTTTGTGACATGTTGAAGGTTTCTAAAAATTGAAATCTTTAAATTTCAAATAAGCTTCCACTTTTTCAATTCTGCCAAAAATATTTTCTCTCTTCAATAAAATGATTAAATTGAATGAATTGAAGTTCTTTTATATGGCAAAAGTATACATTATTCTTATCAATATCGTCGCAAACATCAGGTGATATTTTTCGAAATCACTAGTTATTTTGATGGACAATAATAATGATGTTTTTGACGTCCTGGTGGCGCCATTTGATTATCTTTATCAATGTACTTTGAAAGCATAAACAAGGAGTGCCAATCAAATGTTACCAAAAAATTTTCTCATTATTGTTTGTTTCTTAATTTCAATAACAGTTATGAAATATTTTTTAAATATGATTTCAATTAAAATAAATAAATTTTAACTATATGCACGTTAAAACAATAATATCATTCATTTGATAGTACTGTAGTTCTTTAAATCTGCAGTTTCTTTATATCAAAAGATTTTAAAGCTTATCTGTTTAGATACAACTTTTTAAATTTAAAGCCATAAAAATCTAAGCTTAAAAATTAGTTTATACATAAAAATAAAGCAAAAAGAAAAAACTTTCACAAGGTACAATCCCTTTTTACTATTATAAATGATTACGTAATTATAAAAAAAATATTAATCCATAGAATGAATTTCTTACATCAATTAATTACAAACTGTTTTTTACAAAAGCAAAAAACTTATAAAATAATGTCGGACTTCTTTAAAAGTTTAGGAACTTTTAATGTATCGTATTTATTAGTGTCTCTCATTTTTTCGTTTTTGGTGTTAATCGGAACGTGATGATACAGTTTTATTTTTACATTTATAACAAAAAATCAAGACAACTGAAAAAAATAAACTTTGGGAATTCATTTTTCGCATTCGACAATGGTATTTGCTGGTTCTGCTAAAAGAATAATTTTATTTTGAAAAAAAATATTTAAAAAATTACTTGTTAAATCTCCAGAAATTTGCTTTTCTAAGCGGTTTTTCAAATTATAAATTTCTTTTTCATGTTCATCGTATTTCTTGTGAATTGACTCATATTTTTTAATTACAGTATTCAAATCATAAAGGAGAAATTTTGTCATCTAAAAAGGAAGAAATTTTAAGAAATTTTTTAAATTTTTAAGGGTATACCTGAATACAGTTTTCTAAGACTGTTTGATTCATTGCATCTGGTTTAATTTTTTTCAGAGAATCATAATGTGATGAAAAAGCATCGTAATGCTGTCGAGCAGCATCGAAAGATGAGATATTTTTATTTTTATCAATTCGATTAAACTTCATCTCAAGATCTTTTTTTATTTCATCCCTGCGATGGAAGGGGTTGAAAACTTCTAAATTTAATTCTGTGGTTGGCTTTATCGTCGTGAGTGGTGATGTAACAATAGATTTGACAACAGCATTTTGTTGTGGGCTGGTTAATAATCCTAAAAATAGTTATTTTTTAAACCATAATAAATAATCAATATTTTCTTACTTTTACTGATTCGAATTTCATTTTTGTGGTATGGATTATCGTGGCGAGGCTTTGAATGGTATGGACGCGTACGACAACTTCGAGATGATCTTCGGTTGAGCTAAAAACGAATATATCCATTTATGTAAATCTACGGATCTGAGTGAGATTATTCGTCTCGAATAAATTAAATTATAGGCATGAACAAAGTCGTAAGCAGGATTTTTCTCAGAGTGCTCAGTTCTTTCAAGGGGCAGTCTTTTGATCTCTTGCCGCCGACAACGAAGTGAGGCAAAATATCAGAAGATTTTTTTGAATTTCAGGGGTTGAAGTCCCGAAAGTCACCCTGCGTACAATGATGGGCACGAAAACTTACTTCATCGAAATGCGAATCAATCTTTCTATACTTGTCAGAGGGCCGAGAATTCATTGCTGTAAAAGGTATATAAAATTGTCATTGTTTTAATTTGGATTTAAAGTGTTGCCGGTGCATGAACATATTTTTATGGATCGTAACGACTTTTTCACATTTTAAAAGAAAAAAAAAAGAAAAACCCGACTGAATTATTGAAAAAAAAGAAACGAAAAATGATACAATAACTTTTTCTCACTCGTTTTATCACTCTTTGCTAGGTAGAGTCATTGAGAAAAGGTGCATTATCATAAACGTAAGCTCCTCCTTTTATTTTTTTTCTGTGGTAAATATTTTCCGTCGTTTCCTTTTCGTCAAAAAAGTCGGTTGTACGTTTTTATGTCGAATAAGGCATGGATGTAAGAATTGTGGGTATGTGCCATCCGAGCGTTATATTATAATGAACAAAGTTTTGTTAACACAAGTGTATTAAACAGACAAAAAATCAAACGTTGGCCAAAGGCGGATTTTTTGTATTTTGAATAAATAAAATCAAAATATTTTACAAAAATCATTGTTTTGCACTTGTCTTTTTTTCGTTCTGCATCTTGAACGCTTTTATTTTTTGCAACAAATAATTTAAATAAATCTTATCAGTTAAACCATCACGTATCACGTAATAATAAAGCCATTTGTCACAATATTGACACATTCAGAAAAAAATTGATTCGTTTATTACACCGGATAGTCAACATAAATATCAATACAAAACACAAAAATGTTAATGTAAGATTCGTAAAAGACTATGAGCACCAGAAGGTATGGTTACTGTATACAACTTCATATCGCGTTTGGATACTGCCAAAAATAACGTGTCATCTTTTAGCACTGTTGGATATTGCCAAAAAGAATTCTTTGTTTCAGTATAATCAGCAATTTTTGGCACAAACGTATTTCTCGAAGGACTCCAGCGGCATTCATACATTTCACCATTTGTTGAAATAATCAATCCTTCACAACTGTTTAATCGCTCTTTAAATTCTTCTGTTAGTAAAAAACGTTGACTTAAACGTTCTTTTCGAAGTTCTCTTGCAAGATCGAAATTTTCGGGAAAGGTGTTCCAAAAATGTTTAATTACAGCATCAAGTTCTTTAAAATGATGATGTGGAATTTTATCCAAAAAAACTTCATGGATATTACAAAGCTTTGGGAGAAAATCGTTAAGGAATTGAACAATTTGTTTGTTGCTTTTGTTGTAAATTTCAATGCAAGTTTGTTCGGATACAATCCAACTTGGACCTAAAAATTTTTTTAAATATTGATACTTTATGGAAAATAAATGGTTAAGGTAAACTACGGTAACCTTACCATATATCTGAGTTAAATCTGATATAATTATATTTTTTTTCCTACATATTACAAAAGAGCTTACGATTTTTGTTGTCATTTTTGATTAGAGATGGACTTTGTTGGGGCGATAAAACTCGTTGGTGCATTTCCTTCAGGAAATTTTCCAGTTTTTTATGAAGTTCGTGAATTTTGTTTTCCATTTTTTCAAATCTTGCTTCAAACTTTTCTTCCATTTCCATTTTCATTTTTTGCTCTCTTTCAAACATACAAGCATCAAGAGAAAATTCAAGGCTTTCGTCTCTTTTGCTTTCTAATTTTTTTAAGTATTATTAAAATACCGATCAAAAAGTGCTTACTTTTTAAAGGATTAGGAAGATCGACAATACTTTCCTGTAAAATATTAATGTTTTAGAGAAATATTTTGAGACTTTATGCAAGCTTACATGTGTGCGTTTTGGAGGTTGAATTGCTGGACGAGAAGGATTGGAAGTCATTGTAACTGATACGGTAATACACTTATAATATAACCTTAAAGTAAATATAAACACTGTTATAAATAAACTATTAAAACGCAGCTTCCGAAATAATATTTACTAATGCGACTTTCGTTTAATAATTTAACAATAATTTCAAATTCAAACAGTTAAATTTTTAAAAATTCCTGAAAAATCTAGCAAAATTGTTAAAACTATATAATTCGCCAAAAAAAATTAATCAAATGATTGAATTCACCGGAAAAAAAAGAGAGAAAAGCGGTAAACGAAGAATCGAGAAGCAGATAACAGAAAAAAGGGTGCTCCTTTTTTTGTCAGGAATAATGTTGAAAGTTTTCAAAAAAAAATCTTATCATGTTTTTATTGTCTGTTGCGAAAAACATCTTCGTTCTTTTTTTTTAAATTTATTTTAGCTACAGTAATTGAGCAAGTTAAAAAAACATAAATTAGTAATATTAAAAAAATTTAAGGCATACTGTTAAATGTCAGATTATTAGGGTTGTCGATTTCCCTTTCTTGGGAAATTTCACGCTTTTTTCGATTTCCCGGGAAATCGACAACCCTACAGATTATTCAAAAAGTTCGTATCGCTTCAATAACGACACGAACTTGTTGAATGACCTGATACAACGAAAAATGATAACCCATTAAATTTTTAGGTATTGCCGTATTTTCTTTTTGTATATAACATTTGAATTTCTAAAGTCTCCAAATCAATTTTAGAAATTCTAGTTTGATTAAGGTCATCGTTTTTTGCAATAATCATATAATCATTTCTATCAAAAGTTTCTTTGTAAATATCCTTTGGAATGCTCCATTCAAGTTCAGTTTTTTTAACTTTAAAATCGTCATCATCATCTTGTTGTGGACGAAGAATAACAGATTCACCGAGTTTGGGAATAAACTTTCTCTTGTCATCATCCCAATTGCATTCATAAATTAATCCAGTTTTAGACATAATACAACCAGCAGAATTTTTTAAGCCTTGATAAATTTTTCGTGATAATTTGTAGCGTTGATTTGCATGTTCTTTTTCAATTTCTTTTATGCATAATTCTTTCGTAAGTGAACCATTCCAAAAATGATCAATTACAGCTCTGACCTCTTCACCTTTTTCATCTGATTTGAATGGGGTAATTATTTCAGATAAATCGTAAATTAGCGGTAAATAATCCGTCAAAAATCGTCCAACTAGTCCTTGACTATATTTGTGAAGCTCTTTGCATTTAGCTTCAGAAATAATCCATTTTGGGCCTAAAACGTCAATTGTGTGTTTTATTATTGCTACATTATTTTTTTAATGACTACAAAAATAGAGCATTTTTTTACCTTTAGAAACTGTTACTATTTCTTTCCTCTGTTCTAATCTTTCTTCCAAAACAGCTGCAATTCTTTCATCGATTCTATTTTCAGGATCGCTTAAAGTTTCAGCAATTTCATTTACTTGTGCAGTTACTTTAGCAAGATTTCTTTCTATTACAGTTATTCGGTCTTCTAACGATTGCGTAACTGAAAATATATATATATAATGACATGAGACTGTAAAGTTCAAATTTGGATTTGGAAAAATGCCAAATTAGTGATCATTTTACCGAAAAAAGAGGATGAAAAACCTAAGGGGACGAGATCAGGGTTGTCAAGAAAAGATTCTATAAAACCAGTTATAATCTGTATATAAATAAATGTTTTGGAGAACTATTACTATCATCAGACAACGATTTATAAAATTTTTAAACAGTGACGATACAAATAAAAAAACAGAAAGCACAGACTTAAATAATTTGAGGAGAATGGGCACACAGTAATGAAAACTGAACGGAATGGTTTTCCTTTGAAAGGGAGAAAAGAGAACACCTGGCAGAATACCTTTTTTTGATTTCGATCTCAAAAAATACCTAATTCGCGAGTGAATAAGTAACCTGTAAGGTTGGTCGTTTACCGGTAAATTTACCACCGACCTACCCTATTAACTTGTATGACAATCCCAGCCGGGGCTATGATAAGTAACATGTAACATACTTTGAGAATTTGTTTGAAGTAATGTTTCGCTTTCTGTTTTATTCATCGCAGCAGTTTTTTCATCAACATTTTTACGGATCTCTTGTAAGCTTCCAAGTAATTCATTTTTAATACTTTCAATTTTATGTGTCATTTCTTCTCGCATTTTGTTATTACCACATAAGTTTTTGCAAATTTCTTTTTTTATGTGATGTTGTACACATGCATCTAATGAAAATTTTGAAGAAGAAAAAGAAAGAGATTGCCTCTGAAATTCGTTGCTTTTTTGTGATGGAGATTGCCGAAGGGGAGACTGAAAGTGAAAACTTTAATATAAAGAACATTTTAAAGTTATTACTTGAATTTGTTGAGAAGTATCTTTTCTCCAACTTTCGTCATGACAAGATTCTGAAAAAGCCACTGATGAAAATGCTTAACCAAATAATTACGGTATTATAAATGTCCCTAGGCCGAAAATTGCACTGAAAAAAAAAATTAAAAAACTAATTTTAAAATAATTTTTTTCTATTGAATTTTCGTTCTAACAAACGCCAAATTGAATTGAATTGAATTGAGCGTTCGAATAATGACGAACGGGATTGTATAATATCTTTGAAGTGTTTAAAAAAACCTACTTTTATTTGGAACTTCATGTAATCCCGGTAATTTATGAACAAAATTTTCGGGCCTTTGTCTTTTGCCGTGAGAATTCTGTTTTTGATTGTTGCTTATATGGGCTGCTGCATTTGGATCAGGAGGTGCATATGACATTTCTGAATGAGTTGGACTAAAAATTTTAACAAAAAATTAGCAAGATTACAAAATATTGTATTCGACGTAAACAATTGTTTTTAGAGTATTTTTTAATAGCTAAAAAACTTTAAACAGGGGCCGAAGCAATTGATATAACTTTTTTTCATTGAAAAGTTGTTGATGATCGAACAAAAAACATTTTCATTTTTGCATTTTCTTTTTATTTCTCGTTAAAGGTGGAAGAAAAAACGTATTTTGTCAGATTATCATTAGGATGAAAAAGCATTTTAAAAGTGCACACTCCCAAAAATTTTGTCCTCCTGCACAATGAAAGAGAATGCAAAAATGAGAGCGGTGTTGCCTACGTTAACTGTGAAACATTTTATAAGAATTCCAAAAAAATATTCAAAGCTGTTCACTTTGGAAGACAAAGCTATTTTTTTTTAAAATACCTTTTAGGATTGTTGCTGCTTGACATGGGACTTATGATTTACATACAGTACATACGAATCAATTTCAGCAACAATTAATGAAACCTCAAAAACTAAAAGAATCTGTATTTTTTTATTTCAACTATAAAGTTGTAACTAAAAATGTGCAGGGGAAAAAGACAAAAAAATGTAGAAAAGATATCATTTTATCAAAAATCAATGCATTACTTGTTTTTCCATAACATCAATACTGTTTCATCAGCGAGATTTGTTTATCAGTAAAAATTTATAGCAATGAAAAAAAAATCTTTTTAACGCATGTTTTCTTTTAAATATGTGGGAAATAAGGATGTACTGCTACCACACAAAAACAGTTGATCAAATTTTCTTTTAATTATCGCACAAACACTGCGCAATATTTATCACTCAATTAGTAATATCAGGTGAAAGTTATTTTAAAAATCATCAGCAATCGGCAAAAATGTACTTAAAAGATAATATTTATGTCAAAAACGTAACAAAGGGGTCAAACTAACCCGGCTCCGCCGCCTCAATGCCTATTCTTGGTGCTGGTATTGAAAGATTGCGAGTGGAACGATTCTAGTTCAAAGATAAAAGTTTTGTTGGTATTACTTCTTTTTTACTTATTTCATTTTAGGAAGGTAATACATTGACTATTATCAAAAAAATCACCTTTGAAATATAAATTTGTTATAAAGCATGAGATGAAATAAAAAACATGGTTAACAAAAGTTTTATACTTGGATGCAGTAAATATTTATTATTTGAAGATGATCCTGAACTTGGTAATATTGGATGGATGATGTCTTTCAAGAATTTCGGCAACGTTTTATTAATCTTCTTGATTTTCAGTTTCCTAAATTTGATGCACAATTAAGATTTGTGTTTAATGTTGTTTTTTTTCGAAATAATCCAGCTTTAACAGAAATGCATGAAAAAAAATATAAGAAAATGTTCGTTAAAGGTTTTGCTTACTCTTAATCTTATCTTTTTTTTAAGTTTCGATTCTTTTTCGGTTATCTTTTAATTAGTGATTTAGTTCCATCTCTTGCTTCATTATTCTTTACTGAAAAATTTGCAGAAATTGTGGCGGTGATACTTTAAAAGAAATTTTTTTTAAGATTGCAGTCAAAAAAGATTTATTTTTTAAGAAATAAATTTTTAAGAATTGACATTTTA
>CABFKP010005258.1:0-10733 GCA_901779475.1 Panagrolaimus davidi
GTACTTAAAATCGTCTACTAAAACCTTGATTCCTGAAAATAATCTACAAAAACAAGCACGCAGAAAACAAGCTTTCAGAAAAAATTGTACTAAAAGCATGTATTCTGAAAAATATTCACATAAAAAAACAAACTAAAAAAATGTGTTCTAAAATCACCATCCCAAAAAAATGCACTGCCAAAATTTGTATAAAGAAAATGTGTTCCCCGGCTGAAAAAAAACTTTTTCTATTTTTTCAACACTTAATTAAACATTATTTTTAATATTTTTTGCTTTTTTCTTTTTTTATTTCCAATGATTTTTTTACGGCTCTCGAAGCCAAAGTTTTCAAGAGGTGTCATTACTGTAACAAACTACACCCTATGGTGTAATACTAACCCACATAACACAACGTTTTTCCGCCTCACCGTTTTAATACAACAATACGATGCTCACTTTTTTTGGGACACACCCAGTATTTAAAATTGTTAAGCTGAACATTTTATGAAGGCGATTGCGTTGGGATTTTTAATCTTTTACCATTTAAAGAAGATTTTAACAAAAACTATTTTTAACGTCACCATACACAACGTGTCAGCAGCATTGTAAAACTCATATGATGCAGTAAAATGAATAAGTTAAATTTAGTTGTAATTCTTTGGTTATGTTTGGGCTACGGTAGGTGTTTCGCATTTAATCTTGTTGTGTTTTGTAAAAACCTATTTGAAAAAGAATACAAGGGCTCGAAGTATCAACACTGATAAAGTTTTTACACTCAAGATCTTTTTCAGCTATTAAAAATGCTGCTTCACATAGTTTAAATGAAAATATTAATCAAAATGGCACTACCGAAGAATACAGAATAACAAGTCAAAATGGCACGAATTTTGATTTTCTTCCTGCAAAAGTTGACTGTGAAACACTAGTGATTTTTGATTTTTCTCGACTTGTTATGCCAAAAAACATGTTTGATATTAGCATAAAAAAGTTTCTACAGCTTGTAATGGAATATTGTAATAGCTTGTCATATGTAACAATGAGTGAAAGCTTAAATAATATTGACAAGTATGCAACTGATCACCCTGTAACGATACATAAATGTGAAAGTTCGATAGAATGCGAGATTAATATTTTAAATATGGATTACATATCTACAACATCAACTTATTCGGCTGATCTCGTTGATAATAACTCTAATAACACATACAATTTTGAAAGATTTTTGAATGAAACATTTTCACAAATTTCGCCATGTAAAGAAAATTTTGTTTTGTTATTAACAAATAGGATTGTTTCGAATATCTCAAATCCAGTGAGTTTTTTGATTTTTAAATAATAATAAAACCGTTTGAAAAAACAGGAAATAATCCAATTAATTGCAAGCTCAAATATAAAAATGACAACCATACTTCTGGGAAAAAATGATACAAATGCAGCCAATTTATTACAAACAGTTTACAAAAATCTTCCGAATGTTACAACTTTAAACCTTCCAAATTATGATTGTTTGAGTTATTTATTTTACTGTATTTTGCCATGTTCAAGTAATAAACCGGAATGCATGCAAGAAGATATTGATGATTGTCAAACTCTTACAGCTTTGCCAAACAATAATCCGGTATTAAATTAAATTATTTAAAAATACAATCTGTTTAAAACTTATAGAAAAAAACTCTGCATATATGGTACGTCATGAATTTCGCTTGGCCTAAAAAGGATCCCAACAACGATGCTAATATACTTGCAAATATATTCAACATGCGGAAAGGTTTAAAAGAATACCTGGACAATCACGACATTAAGCGAGTTAGGATCAGATATGTAACAATGGACAAGAATAACGTTAATCATGTTTCTAAATCTTCTGAAGATGTTGATAGTATTTATGATTTGGATTATTATTTTTATTTTTTTAAAGGTATGTTACACAATATTAAAGAAAGTGGGGTTTTATTAATCACATTTAAGGTTAAATGATTTTGCAATAAATACTCGTTTACAGTTGACAATTTAAAAAAAATAATGCAAATGTCTCGAGCATTATTTTAAAATCAATATTTTTAGATTCGGTGGTGGATGACGATGATAACGTTACAAATGAACGATTAAGTTTAATTCCATGGAGTCAAACTTTATTGCAAACAAGAATCGGAATATCATCAGTAAATATATTTACAAATTATGCTACAAAGAGTTTAAAAACATTTATAAACGGTCAAAGCTTGCAAGGCTCATTGTTCATTTACGATCAGTTAGCATATAATTACTATTCTGGAACATTTGAAAACGATAAAAATTTAAATGCATTTTATTTGGGCATCAATGATTCAGTTCCTGTATATTCAATCCAAAATGATGATCCCCTTCCAACAATGAAACCAACAGATGCACCATCAGCTTGCTCAAGCATTAATAAATGCAATAAAAAAATATCCGGATCAAAAACTAAAGAATGCGAAACGTTAATTATTTTTGATGTGTCCAAACTTTCAATGACAAAGGATATCTTTGATAACAGTGTCAAAAATTTTATGAAACTTTTACTGGAATACTGTAATGGTTTTAAATATGTCATTATTGGGGATAGTTTGAACAGTGATTGTGAAGGGCCCAACAATTGCAATATTACGATAAATAACTGCGGCGACTCTAATGGGTGTAAAAACATCATTGATAATATGGATTACAAAAGTATGACCTCATCTTATCCGTTTGATGTTTTTGAAGGAAGTTCAGAGACTACCAAAAATTATTTAAAATTTCTTAAAAAAGTGTTTGCTGAAATTTGTCCTTGTCAAAAAAATCCAGTGTTTTTGTTGACAAATCGAATTATTTCGATACATGGAGATTTGGTAATTATTTAACTCACCCCAGAATCTTTTAACATTTTAAATTTAGGAATTTGCTCAAACAATTAAAGAATCCTGCATTACATTGACTCCAATACTTTTAGGAAAAGATTCTCTAAATGGAGCGGAGTTACTAGAACTTGTTTATAAAAACATTTTAAATGTGAAACCATTAAATCTTCCAAATAGCGATTGTTTAGCTGATCTGTTTTATTGTTTAATACCTTGCTCAAACTATGCACAAGAATGTATGGAAGCCGATGTTGATGGTTGCCAAAATCTTATTGAAACTCCAAATTATCATCCGGTAAGGTTATTTTCCTTAATATAATTGATTTTTTGTGGGGATACAGCTTTTTTGAAGTGGGTACTTCTAAAAACCAGGCAGCAATTTCGAGAAAGCAATAAAGCGAACGCAAAATAAATTCAAGGATAGGTATATATACCTACACACATGGGCAAGTTCGGCGAATACGGGCGAAATTCGCCCATTTGTGTGGCGAATGGCGATGTTAAAACATTTTGTGTGGAAATTGAGGAAAAAGGAAAAAAATAGAAAAAAAAAACAATAAAAGATTTCTTCAAATGAAATCGAAAAACATGAATTTCGATTTTTTTGTATATCGGCTTTTTCAAAATTGAAATTTCAATTTCGCAGGACTCTGCTTGAAATATAAAAAAATTAACAAAATATTTTTCAAAGTGTCCCCAGTGTTCATTTTTTTGTATGGCGATGATTACAAAATCGTTCGCACCAATATGCCCATGTGTGTATACTTATCCTTGAATTTTGCTTGCACATGTGTATTTTATAATCGGTACCATGTGGACATTTTTCATATTTAAATTTACACGAATTTTCACAGCAAAGTTGCAGCTGGTTTATAACCTTCTGCTATCAGCAGGAAAAATTTAAAATAATTCGATTGAGTATATCCAAATAATCTTATGATAATTTCCCAGGATGAAACGTTGCATCTTTGGTGCGTTTTTGCTTTCAATTCACCATTCACTGACGATTCATACTATCTTGTTTTGGATAATTTCATAAAGGGTGTGAAGGATTTTGCCAAAACAAATTATGTTGAACAAGTTCGAATCAGAGTAGTTACTTATGATAATTATTTTGTATCATATGACAATATTGATCTTCTTAATAATCTTTACATTTGGGAAGTTGAAGAGAATGGTAAATACAAATCTTAAAGACAGTTTAGAAAGTGAATTTTTAGGCTTTGTAATTGATGACACAAATGAGATGAATGAAAGACTTAGTTATATACCATGGAGCGGAACCTTAACACCCCTCAGACAAGGAACATTATCCGTGATAATTTTAACAAATTATGCCTCCAATCAATTAAAGACTTTTGTCAATGGTCAAAGTTTACAGGGTTCATGGTATATTTATAACCAACAGGCGTTTGAGTATTATTCTCAAATATTGCAAAATAATACCAATTTCCAACTGATACTTTCGGATTATTCTGATCCCATTTTCGTTAAACCTATAATAAATGCTGGTCCTGCAACAGAAACATTTCCTCCAACAACTATAGCTTCAACACCAACTTCAACACCAACAAGTTTGTCAACATATTTGCCTTCTTTATCGTCTACACTACCAACACAAAATAGTGATACTCTTTCTACAAGTTTACCATCAACAACAATGAAGTCATCTGCAACTCTATCAGTAACAGATAAAATGTATATTACAATCTGTGCAACTTTTTTTTCATTTATTTTCCATTAAAGGATATCTAAAAAATTGTTATTTTCAACAAAATATTTAATTTGTTTTTTGTTCTTGCTTTATAAAAATAAAAATAAAAATCTATAATATTTTGCAAAATTATGAAATCATAGTATTCAAGATTTTAATGGGTTCTCAAACTTAAAACAAGAGAATGTTTAAATATGACACGAGAAATTTTATCGAAATTTTGAAATCTCCTATATCTTTATCGTTTCATTAATCCCTTCTTTTTTACCACCTATAACTTTGATTGTCAAATTTGAGTTTATCCTTCTCCTAGTGTTAAAATTCCCAGCGTTTAAATGCAAATAAAGCAGTTGTAAATTACAGTATAATCTTAATCTATTTCTCAATGCTAAAAGCAGTTAATAGTGCAAGAAAAAAACAAAAGCATAAAACTTGAAATAATCAAAGGTATTAAAACTTTGAAAAGCCTTAAAAGATTTGAAATGAAACTATTCTCAAAAAAAATGTATTAATCTTTTACAATTTCAAAAACGTATATCGTTTATTTTTTTTCTTTAATCTTTTTGTTTAAAAAAATTGTTTTTAGGAGTGGCGAAGTGATAATGCTTTGCATATTTTAGAAAAAAATTGAATTTCGATGAAGTAAATTACAGTATATTCTTAAATTTCTATTAATCCCTTCTTTTTTACCACCTATAACTTTGATTGTCAAATATGGGTTTATCTTTTTCTCAACGTTAAAATTCAGCATTTAAATGCAAATAAAGCAGTTAATAGTGCAGGAAAAAAAAAGAAAAGCATAAAACTTGAAATAATCAAAAGTATTAAAACTTTGAAAAATCTTAAAAGATTTGAAATGGAATTATTCTCAAATAAATGTATTAATCTTTTACAATGTTAAAAACGTTTATTGTTTCTTTAGTTTCAGAAATACAACACAAATGTAAAACTTTGTATTGATTAAAATGAATTGTCATACTTTTACTATATTTTTTGTGTTCATTTATTGTTGCGGTAGGCGAACAAGATAATTCAATTATGAGTAACAAATTTTTTAGTGTTATCAAATGCTACACGTCAAAACAGTAAATCTAATTTTATTCAGTTACAAAAATTTTCAACAGAGACAGAATCGTGTAAAACATTAATCATATTTGATTTATCTCAAAGCACAACGACGGAAATTATCTTTAATTTAAGCGTGAAAAATTTTTTTAAATATGTACTGGAATATTGTAATGGTTTTGAATATGTTATAATTAATGAAAATTTTAACGCTTGTGAAAGTTCTAACGGTTGCAAAATTGTAATAAATAATTGTTCAAGCGGGTGTGAAATGATTATTAATAATTTGAATTACTCAACCATTGTCTCAAAATATGGCCCAAATCTTCTTGATGATAATTCTGATGATTCTGAAAGTTTTATAAAATTCCTTAAGGGGACGATATCATTAATTCCAAAATATTATTCAGTTGTGCTATTAACAAATAGAATTATTCCTGTTCAATCAGATTCAGCAAGAAATTTTGAAACAAATTTGCTACATTCCTTTAACCCTTTATCGATTATCAAAATTATCTCTCTTAAGAAAAACAGAAAATTTTATTTTTAAATTTCGATTTTTGCATATCTAAATATCAAAAAGAGCTGTGTTTAATATCAAAATAAATTTTTAAAAAATCCATACAGCACAACTATAGTTTTTCATTTTTAAGAAATATGTTTAAGGGTTTAATTCAATCAATTAAAAATTCATGCGTTAAGTTATCGATTTTGCTTCTTGGAAAAAATGATAAAAATGCAGCCAATTTATTGCATACGGTTTATAAAAATCTCCCGAATGTTACAACTTTAAACCTTCCAAATTACGATTGTTTGAGTTACTTATTTTACTGTATTTTGCCATGTTCAAGTAATAAACCGGAATGCATGCAAGAAGATATTGATGATTGTCAAACTCTTACAGCTTCGCCAAACAATAATCCGGTATACTTATTTTAAAAATTTGTCGAATATATATATGGTTAAGTTTTAGAATGAAACCTTGCATGTATGGTGTGTTTTTGCTTTTAATCTCATGTTGGAAAATAATACCTTTGAAGTTATTTTCAAAACTTTGAAAAATGGAATACAAGATTATATAACATCCCATAATATTCAAAGATATCGGATCAGATTCGTTCTTGGTGACACAGAAATCACTAATTCATACGAAGATCTTAACACAATTGAAAGCCTTTTTGCTTGGAATGTTCCCATAAACGGTACGCATTTTTATATTTCAAACATTTGAAACAAACTCTTTCATTCATAATAACTTTGCTTTTTTATTATTATTGGTCTTAAGCGATTGATTTTATCTTTTTTTATTAATTCTGTGCCGGTCATTCCAAAGTGACCTGGTTCAAATATACCTTAAATTGAGAGAAAATAATCTTTAGATAGCATATTGAATGACACATTTCACATGAACGAAAGATTAAGCTTAATACCCTGGAGCGGAACATTAACAAAAACGAGGCCAGGAATTTACTCTGTTATAATTTTAACAAATTATGCAACAACATATTTGAAAACTGTTGTTCATGAACAAAATTTGGAAGGCCAAATGTATATATATAACTCTGTATCGTATTCGTATTACTCAAAGGTACTAAAAAATGATACAAATTTTTATTTATATTCTGCTGACAATTCTGCCTTTCATATTTCGATTACACCTTTAACAAAATCAGTTGCACCACAACCATCACCTACGTTATCTGTGACAACGACGTCTTCAAAGACACCAACAAAATATGCAACTACTGATTTTTCAAAAACAACAACAACAATAACAGCTTTGGGCATGACTTCGGTGCCACTACAAAACGGTCACAGTCAGTAATCAATAATCGATCACATCAAAAAACTGTAATTGTATTTTAGATCCGTCTTCAAATAATACAACTAAAATATACATAATTTCTGGAACATGTGTTGCAGTGTTAATTGTTATTTTAATTTTTGGATTTTACTGTTTTAGAAAGAGACAGCTACATAAGGCTGCAGTTGCTCAATTGCTTCTGCAACATCGTCACCAGTCATTGCAAAGTTCGTTTTCTGTAAAAAAATATATTGTTCAAGCCTGCAACAGGCTTGAGTTTCGGAACAAAGCCCTAATATTTGATAATCTCTATCCATGGAATTTTAAACCTCGGATTCATTGAGCACAAAGTAACAATGAGCGGGATCAAACTCGGGATTTCGACTTCCCTTCACTAACCACTAAGATATTGGGGTTGGCAGCACCCAGGAAATTTCCTGGGAAAAAAATTAAATCTTGTAAAAATGTCCATTTGTAACAAATGATTTGTTTCTTAATATTATTAAAATTTGAGAGTTCCTTTATATTTAAACGAAGTTTTTATAAAAATTTTAAGAACACTTTAAAACATCAACATCTAACAATGATGAATGGGAATTAACTTGGGAAAAATTGAATGTCAAATATGAAATTGGTACAGGGACATATGGTAAAATATTATATGGAAAACTTAGGAGTGATATTTATGATGATGGAGTAGAAGTTGCAATAAAAGTGCAAAAAAATATGCTTTTCATATGACAAAGGTTTGAATTTGTTAATAATTGTAGCTTTTATACTAAAATTAATAAAAATCACTTCAGATGGACTTTATAAATGAAATAAATATGGTAAGTTTGTTGCTCTTTTTTTATAATTTGGCAATGATCCTGCAAGAAATAAGCCTTTGAATTTAAAATTCATTGAAAATATGTTTGAATCTTAAATATCTTTGGCATTTAGACAAAAAGTATTAGCGGATATACAAATGTAGTAAAGATGCTTGGATGTATAACAGTTGGAGATGAAATATGTCTAGTGCTTGAATTTTGTTCAAATCTTGATTTGCATGCATTTCTTAAAGATTTAAAAGTTAATAAGGTTGTTTCTTTTGACTTGCATCTTTTAAATCCTTAAGTTTTATTATTCAGAAAGAATTAGAAGAAGATCAAAAAGTTGTAAGAAAAGAATTTTTCATTTTTGCATGGCAAATTTCACATGGATTGGTATATACAGTAAATAAAAGACATAAATATTAAATCTGTTAAAATTTTAGCAATATTTGGCATCCCAAGAAATTATTCATCGAAATTTAACAGCAAAAAATATTTTAGTTGATTCTGAAAAAAATGCAAAAGTATGTTTCCAAATTCAGATCTCCTCCTCTCAAAAGAATGTGATTTGTATTTAAAACTGACGAGTTTTTTAGATATGTGATTTTGGACTTGCCATACATGAAAGTCAAACAAACGAATTTATTTCCACTAGTGATAAAAGAAAACTAGCAACAAAATGGTTGGCAATTGAATGTTTTGAAAATGATGAATTCAGCTATAAAAGTGATATGCAAGTTTTTAAATAAATGTTTCGTATTGATATAATGGCTATTTTTTAGTTGGGCCTTTGGAATAGTGTTGTATGAAATGTAAAAAAATTGATACCAAATTCAATTTAAAGATCATTTTTTTCAGATATAGTTTTGGTGAAATTCCATATGCGGGCATCGAAACTGAAGAACAACAAAAAAATTTTTTGAAATCTGGAAAAAGACTTGAAAAACCGGATTATTGTTCTGATGAAATGTTTGTTTTCGCAACAAATGATCAAAGTAATAACTATTTTTAGCTTTGAAATAATGAAGAAATTTTGGTTGGAAGATCCAGTTTTACGACCAACGGCAACAGAAATAAATGCAATTTTTAAAAGGTTTTTGGAACAATCAACTGAAGGATACGGATATTTAGAAGTGCTTGAAACAGCGAAAAATAAAAATAACAAAGAATTAGTTCGGCAGTTTACATCTCTTGATGAAAGTAAAGATAATTGAAGTTATACTATTTATTGTTAAAGAAATAATATCAATCACTTTTATAACGGAACTCATCATTGTAAAATAATTAAATTTTTCTGTTACATAAGTTTTATATGATAATTACAAATACGTTTTTCATAATAAGTTTAAAATTATGCTGTCTTTAACAAAATTTTAAGTATTTTAATGAAAAGTTTTAACATTTTCTTATTTTGCACGAGTAAAAAAATAAATTTTAGACAATTATCGTAGCATACACGTGTGTACATCAAAGAAAACAAAAAAATTTAAAATATAAATTACATGGTTGTAATAATCTGTGACACGCTAATGTCAACATAGTTATTACCGTCACAAGTTTAAAAATCTAAAACTTGAAATTTGAGCGGTTTGACACATTTAAATTTTTTTTTAAATGTGGCACCCCCCCCCCCATGTTGCGGCACGGAACATCATCAATACGCATCCAAGAATTTCGTGATCACAAATTTTTCAAAAAAAATATTTCTATATTTCTGTGACTTTAAAAGTCTAAAACGTGTTTAATAATTGAATTTGTAAAGTGAAAACGACTTATTTTTGATCATCAAACAGATCATTTTTTGATTTTTCATTGTCGCTATTAATACAATTTTAATCTTCAAAAACGCAGAAAACACGATTTTTAAGAAAAAAGAGCTGTATTTTTAGTCTATCTGCCTCTTAAAAAATTTTTAAGAAAATCAAATTTGGAAAATTTTCATCGTTTTTCTAAAAATGTTCTCATTTGTCCTACACACAAATGTTTTTAATTTACCGGTAAATCTACCACCGAGCGACCCTACTGAAAATACTTTGCCACCCTTGAAGGAAAAATAAGTCATTTGTATTTAATTGCATTTTGAAAACATTCCATTAAAGCTTTAAAGATTAATAAATACATGTAATACAGAAAAGACGAACCAAAACAATTTTTTTAAATTGTGAATCTCTTAATATACCCTGCTTTAATGATTCCTGATAAACAATCTTTATAGTTTAATTTTAATATGTTTGATTATTAATCAAAAAGAATATATAAGATTACTGCAGTTTTGTTGCGTATTTACACTTTGGCAAAATGTGTGCGAAACGTTTAAAGCAATACTGAATTTTTCTTTTTTATATTTTTTAACAAAAAACCGTAACCTCAAAACTTTAATTCCACATTATAAATAACATAATACTGTTTAATTTTTATGTTAAAAAAGAATGCCATTACCACCAGCATTATTAGCTCGATTACAAAAGCGAGGGATTGTTGCTCAACCTCAAGGTAGA
>CABFKP010005277.1:0-10737 GCA_901779475.1 Panagrolaimus davidi
AAAAAAAACATAAATTTTTAGTGGTTTTTGTTTGAAAAACTATTTTAGCATTTGTGGTTACATTTAAAATTTTTTTTAAATTTTGTTTTTTGAGGGACTTCATCAAGATTTGTTACCGCAAAATTTATCATTATTCGATTTGCTAAAAGATTGAACAGAAATTAAAGTTGGAGATTTATAGTTTTGATTCAAATTTAAATTTCTATATTGATTTCTATTATCATTTTGAGAGATATCATTATTATCAAAAGATTGCTGATTGTCTTTTGTAAACAATGATTCATCTTTTGTTGTCATCTGAAAAACAAGTTGTAAAATATTAGCAGGAGAAAACTGTTAAATGATGTTTTGGAAGTCCGTAAACGAACATTGTCATTGCAAAATTATGGTTTCAAAAAAATATAAACTTTGCAAACAATTTTTTTTAAACATTTGACGCTAAAATAACGGTTAAATATTTAATTTTAAAGTGTAATTACTCTATCACGCAAAGAAAAGGAGATTAGCATATTTGAAAAAAAAATTATACAAGAGCTGTTGTGTGTACTTAAAGCAAAAACAAACTTTTTTTATCGCTTTTTAAAAACATTGCATCATTCTTATGTTTTTAACGTCATCTTTTTTCAAAAACATTAATATTTTAAAGAGTATTTTTTGCAGTCAAAATTGGCCATTACAAAATAATTAGCACCATTTTTTGTCGAATAAATTGCAGTGGAATAAAAAAAAGATTTTAATTATGTTTCGCCATTTTAAAATACTAATAATTTTTTAAATTTTATTTGTAAAAATCGCAGTCTATAAAAATCATTTAAACTTTCAAGAAAAAAAGACAATTTTATTTGTTCGTTTTTTGACATTATAAAAAACATTTACCACAATTTTTCTAATATCGACAGCAAGCAATAACTAAACATTGATAAAAATTTAAAATAAGAACAAATGATTTTTTGAAATGTTTTTGAGAATGTTTTTGATAAAAATGTAAATTTATGAGTATAACCAATAAAGTTGCATCATTTTTATTTTTATTTTATTTCTGGTGTTCTTTTTTCGACAGCTCAGTTTCGTTAATTTCAGCCGGGAAAGAAAAAAATTCTATTTTTCTCCGACTTTTGTTTTTCATTATGTTCTCTTTATTTCCTTTTGCATTTAGAAAACCCAATTTTTAAAATTTAATAAATATTTGCTTCAGATGTCAACAAAGAATGATAAATATTCATTTATTAAACAAAGTTTTACCACCGCCGAAAATCGATATTACAATTTGAATTTAAATCAATACAAAAAATGTCCAATTTTAGTTCCTTTTCAATCTAATAGCAAACCAAATAATGATAAATATTTTGGTAAAAAAATTGCTGATGCAGTTCTAAAAAATTCAGCAACAATAATTGTATGTTGAAAAATTGGTAAAAAAAGTTACGGTAGTAATTGTTGCCCGTCGAAAAAGTTGATTTTTTTTTCATGCATTCAAAAGACTTCAACGATGAAGTTAATATTTATTTACACAGTCAAGTGGGCGTTCGTCCATATCCTAGTATTTAACGTGAGACTGCATCAACAGATTTTATAGTATCAGATAATTATGAAGAAAAAGAAAAATTACAATCATGGAATGAATCTTTTAAAACTTCTACTTTTACAACTCTTAATGAAGACAATAATGATTTGAAAAAACGATGGAAGAATAAAAATATTTTAAATATCACCAATAAAAGCACCCTTTCTCTTCATATTGCAGTTTACGAAAATTCAAATGAAGCTGTTGCATCAGATTTACCGGATAATGAAAATATTGAAGGATTAAAAAAAGAAAAATTTGGGTCAATTGAAAAACAATGCTTTACTAATACTTTAAAATTCCGAGTAATATAAAAAACAAAAAAAATTGTAATTTATTTAATTTTTTACAGAATCCCTTTGAATTTCCAAGACAACAAAATGGGGATCAAAGAAATAAACCAGAAGTTATGCAATTTAAAGCATCTCAACGATTACTTGGTCCACAACCGCCAACAACATCTCAACAAATTGGAAATAAAGGTGAACAAATGCCACCTGGTGCTGGTACAGCAGGTAGTAATTTTTTTTCACTCCCGAAAAGCACCCCCTTGCCCATGTATGATAACGATTCCTGCTCCGCCAAATTGCTTATGCAAATTTTATTTTTTGCCAAAACTTAATAATAACATACGAACCAGTTTGTTCACAAAAGTGCGTCATGATGCTGTGAACAAAGTGGTACCATCCCGAAATAATAGTTACTGTAATTGAAGGANAAAACGTGGTCGATTAAATAAAAATGATTGCGCTTTGTGCAAAATGTCGAAAAAATCTTATGTTTGAGTAAAAAAAAATTCTGAGAAGCTGAAGGAATTAGTTGGGTTTTAATTTTCGCTTGAAAAACGCAAAATTTTACAGCTCTTAAGTCTTGAAAAAAGCACGGTGAGAAAATTTTGGTGAAAAGAAACAAAAAGACGATAGCGCTGCTTATATTCATTCAATGTAGCATTGTGTGTTTATAGCGAATAAAAAACATTTTTTTTGTACTAAAAACTTTAGTTTTTTTGTTTAATATTTTTTAAAATATTATTTACAGTGGAGCTCAAAAGTTTTGGGAAACATTTTTTTTTCAAAAGCTTGTCAAATTTCGGAGTCTTATCTGATGATGATGAAACTTGCCTAGATTAGTAGGATAGGTACCCAAAAGTTGTTTTGGCAACTTTCATCATCATCGGATCAGACTTCGAAATTTGACAGGCTTTTAAAAAAAAATTTCTCTCAAAACTTTTGAACGCCACTGTAAGTTAAAATTCTTTTGATATAATTAATGATAGCACCGTGCGGCGATCGAACCAGCGTTACCGTTTTATGGTTGAGCGTGTTACACCGCTGTGTCACAAAAATGTCGGTCGTTGGACCGAAGCGTTTGGGCCAGGGCTGCACGAAACTTTCGCGAAACATTTTTGCGAAACAATGGCATAACTTTTTTATTTTGCTATCAGTCAACTTGCTGCTTTTTTACAAAAATACTAGGGCACATATATTGTGGTTTGGTAAAACAACATTTTAAAAAAAGCGACAACAAAAAAGATAAAAAAAAACAAAGTCATTTATTTCGTAAAAATTATCATTTCGTGTTTCGCGAAATTTCGCGAAACAGCATGCGAAATTTCTTTGCGAAAATTTCTTATATCTTTTTTTGTTGTCGCTTTTTTAAAATGTTGTTTTACCAAACCATAATATAATGTCCCATTCAGCTTACCCCCCCCCTCCACTCCCCCCAAAAATGAGTGACGTCACGTCTGGACATTCCCTTATAGAGAATGTGATATTTTAATATTTTAGTTGTCACCTTTTCCTGTTTACACTGATGGTAAAAAGCTTCAAAAGCATTTAGAATTAACGGAAGAAGAAAAGCAATTTCGACAAATAAATGATATACCTGATTTTTTACCTCCTATATGGCCACAAAAAAGTAAACCAAAAGCAGAAAAGGAAATTTCTCTTGAATCTTCAATGAAGTCTTTGAATATACAAAAGTCAAAATGTGTTATTTAGTTAGTTTTGTTTTTTTATATTTTCAGTTAAAAATGTTTTAAAACGCATGCTGTCAATTTTTTTTAAATCGATCTGCGCTGCAAAAAAATCATACTTTTTTTTCCGTTACCTATGTTTTTGGCCATGCTTAAGAAGCTAGGAAATAGTACCTTTAACACGAAATTCGGCAAAATGCCGGATTTATCGTGTCGAGAGTGCCGAAATTGACTTTTTTCTTTTCCTTGTAACTTTTTAATTTGGAATCAGTTTTTGCTATCATTGCTCCCTTGTAGGTTTTTGAGGTCGCTGATTCCGAATCTAGATTCAGAATTTTAAAATTTTCGTGTTAAGACCCATTTTTGGCATTTCTACCTCAGATTTTGGCACAAACGTGGGTAAAAATTTCTTCCGTCAAATTCACAAACAGCTCCATTGAATTCCCCGTGTTTTTTTACACCATGGTCGGGAAATATCGTAAAATAGTAAGGGGTAATGGATGTTTTATGAATTTTTGAATATCGCTGATAGTAGAATACATGGACTCTGGGCGCATAAGACATATTTTAAATAACTCATAATTACCCATCTTTTGGTACCAAAAGCGCCCAGAGATATTAACTTTAAAGGGGTTACGAAATTTCGTGCGCCCGGGCGCACATCATCCCTAGCTGATACCAAATTTCGCAAATTTCGATCGCTTGTGAAAAATCAAGTTTTGCATCATTTTAGATCATTTCCCGGTTTTATAGCTTTTCAACGATGGAGAATTCGACGGTGAACTCTATTTTTGACGAAATTCAAGTTTACGTGTCGGAACCTGTAATTATACAGATGACATTATAGTGTTTGGAAAAACATTCCCACGATTTTATTTTTGGGTCAAAAATGTTGAAAACTGTTAATTCTTGTTCCTCAAAAACTTTTTTTATTAGTATCAATTCACAAAATAGTTGTCCGGCATCTACAACTAATTTTACAGTATCCTGAAATTAAATGAAAGATGTTAGGAAAATCCTTCAACTTTTCAGAAAATGATTGTATAAAATATTAAACTGCTCAGAAATGTTGTATGACATTGTTTTTATGAATACAAGTTGATAAAACTAACATATTACTCGTTATTATCACCTACCGTATCACCAACGGTTACATACTAAAGTTATCTAAAATTTAAATCATTTATTTTAAAGTAAATTTAAATTCTTCTACCACAAAAAACCATAAAAATCTTTTTGAAACACAGTAGAAACATTGAAAAGCAAAAAAACCAATTCCAAAAAATTTTCGATTTCTACCGTATACCTCAAGCGCACGATGAAAATCGGGAGAAAAATTTTTTAGATAACATTGCATCAGAAATATTTTTGTGTGCAAATTTTTAAAATTTTGAATCTAGATTCGGAATCAGCAACCTCAAAAACCTATAAGGGAGCAATGATAGCAAAAACTGATTCCAAATTAAAAAGTTACAAGGAAAAGAAAAAAAGTCGATTTCGACACTCTCGACACGATAAATCCGGCATTTTGCCGAATTTCGTGTTAAAAGTACTATTTTCTAGCTTCTTAAGCATGGCCGAAAACATAGGTAACGAAAAAAAAGTATGATTTTTTTGCTGTGCAATTTTTGTCGAAATTTTAGAATAAATTCAAAGAAAGCGTTTTAATTTTAGTCCAATAAAAGCAGCACCATCAACCAATGTTCAATCATCTGAAAAAATACTGGATTGTGAAATTGATGATACAAAAAAGCTTCCACCATTTTCTTCTTGGAAACCTTCTTCACCTGATTTTATTTTACGTAATCCAAATGTTTTGTCTATTAAAAGTGCTGTTGAAAAGTCAAACAAAATTGATGCAACTGTATATGAAAATGTTCAAGCTGGTACTTCATTGACAGAAGGTAATACTGAAATTCCTGTGATTGAAGAAGCTATTATTGTTGAGGAACTTGTGGATTTTGATATTCCTGTAAAAGAAGAATGTACAGAACCCAAAACTGAATCATATTCCAAAAAGAAAGATGAAGTCATGCAATTTAAAACTTCAAAACGTTTTGATTTTTCACCATCAATTTCATTATTACCAAAGCTAAAAGATGTTGCCCCCTTGAAACCTGTTAATTCTTTGTCCCTTGAAATTAACATGTCTGAAAAGACCGCTCCTGTTTTCGAACCTCGTCAACAATCATTCTTTCAATCAAATACTGTTTCAAAGAAAAAACCAAATTCAAAATTGTCTCGAATTCGTAAAAATATTCGATTATCAAATGCTTCAACATCTGCATTACCTCAAACAAAGCCACATTTTTCTACTACTAAACCAATTGTTACAACAATTAAAAGTCACATGAATTCAACCAATTCATCATCTCTACCTGTACCACATCATCCGGTTACTGGTGGAAAAACTATTAAAATGGGACCTCCTGTAAAACGTAAATACAATAAAAGATGTAAACCACAAACACCACCACCCTCAAATGAATCTCCACAATGTGAACTTTTACCTGATAAAGGCATTAAAATGGTTATTCGAATTCCTAAAAATATGTAATTTTTGTTCCATACTTTCTCATTATTTTGTTATTTGATGAGCGGTTGTGCTGGTGAATGAAAAAAAAGAGAGGGGGGCGAAACTGCAGAAGTGCCAAATTCTTTGCTTTTCTTACTTTAAAACGAAATAATTAGCCGAGCCGCATTTTCAATCCCTGTTTTGCCTGTAAAATGTTTTCAAAAAAGTTTTGGAATAAATTTAGGAATCAAAGAAAATAAGCTTTGTTTCAAATCGTAAATTAAAAAGAAATTCAAAAGCCCTGCAATAAATGATTCGCTTTTGTTTATAAACAAAACTCCTTCCAATTTGACCTTTTTTGACACATTTTTTACTTTCACAGACAAATTACTTTATTTGTCGGTAGATTACAATCTCTCTCCAGCTTTTAGAGAAAAAACCTTCCATCTTTTAAATGTCAGGAAAATAAAAAAAGAACTTTTTGATTGAATAAACAAACACATTTTTGTTGATGACGGCTTTTTTTTCGGGCTGCGCGAAAATTGCGTTATTGTTTTTTTTTCGTTTTTCTCTAAACTTTTTTTTGTTTGAAAAAAACATGGGTGGAGGTTGGGGGTTGAACCGGGGCAACTGACGCGGGCGTTTGATTCCTTTTTTTAAATTGAAAAAATAGGAAATAAACCAATCGATTAATGGCTATTTTTTAAAACTTTCTTGATTTTTTTGTGGAAGAAAAAATAACAAACTTTTGACAGCTTTGATCTCATACGCATTTTTGATCCCCCTCCTACATTCTTTTTTTTTGTCTTCTCCAGATGTTGTTTATCTCTAATTACTTTTTTTTGCTTTAAAAAAGTTTGTGTTCTTTTTTTTATCTTTTACATTTTTTTACATTTTGACATTCTTCAATTTTTAACTTTTTTCAAAACCTTTTTTTCTTCAAATCAATTGTAAAAAACGTTAAAAATTGCAATTTTCCCGTTTTTCTTTCCTTCAAAAAAGTGTTTCTATCTTTGAAGTCCAACAAAAAAAATAAAGGGCCGCTTCCAATTTGTCGCCAAAACTTTTTTTGCGTCAAAAAAAACGGGAATGCTTGCTTCTTTTTCTTTTGCAACAAGTTGTTGTTTTTCGAAAAAAAGGAAAGAAATTCGAGAGTTTCTTCTTTTCTCCCCTTTTTTTGCAACAATTTGCCTTTTCACGCAAAATGTGTTGAAAAAGGGAAAAAGAGAGAGAGAAAAACATATAAACTTTTAAAAATAGCCCTTTTATGCCTTTTTTTGAAATTAATAATTCTTTCTTTTATTTTTTTGGCAATTTTTATAAGATTTTTTACGGCAAAAAAATAAAAATTGCGTCAAAGATCGTTTTCTTTCTTACGTATGTTTTTATCACTCTCTGATGACGAGCAAAAAGTTCTAACTGTTTTTTTGACTGATTGTTTTTTCGAAAATGAATCAATTAAATATAAATCATAAATTGTTTTTTCTTTTTATT
Source organism: Panagrolaimus davidi (assembly GCA_901779475.1). Lineage (NCBI taxonomy): Eukaryota > Metazoa > Nematoda > Chromadorea > Rhabditida > Panagrolaimidae > Panagrolaimus > Panagrolaimus davidi. The sequence continues at coordinate 7,549 of CABFKP010005277.1, forward strand.
GAAACGCGTAGTAAGAGTTCTAAAAATAGATATTTTCGAATTCTGTATATGACATAAATTTTGAAGGATGGTTTTAAAAAGCTTAGAACCCTTCTATAATTTTGCTAAACTACAATTCTGAAAAGTTTTTTTGGGCTAAAAATTTAACTCATTTTTTATGTTTTTTTTTGCTAAAAAAATATTGAACCATTTTTAAAATTGAACTCTTTTCAAATTTCAAACTTAAAACCACTTCAAAAATCAAGTTCCCCGTTTTTTTTCATTTCTTTTCTGCTATTCATTTAAATTTATAATTTTTTATAGTTTCTTTTTTAAACCTCTTTTTTGATTGTAAATTTTTTTGAAAAAAAAAGTGGCGCACAACGATTATCTCTTTTTTTTACTTGCAAAAAATTGCTTTCAATCGTGTTTTTTTGCCATGATAAAAAATATGCAATTTTTGAAGAAAAAAAACTTTTAAGAAACCTTAGAAGGGTTATAAAATAGAAATAAAAAATTCTTTATGTTTTTTTTTGTTTGTTTACCTTTTTTTATTTCGGCATACTCTGACATAAAAAAATATATTTCTTTTGTTATAAAAAAAGAAATAAGAGACTCAATAAACAGCTGTTTAACTTTTTCTTCTTTTTCGATCTGAAAAAAAGCCTTCGTGCAACATTTTTATTTTTCTTGTTGGATTTAATTGAATTTTGTTTCCAATTTTTTATTTACAAAAAAATATATGCTTACTTCCATTTTTATAGAATAAATATTAAATAATATTATTAAATGTGACACAACCGTTTTTTCGTCGTTGCTGCTTTTAAAAAGTACACATTTATGCTTTTTTGCAAAATAAAAAAATGTTGCAAACTATATTTTCCCTTACATTTTTATCAATTTTAATTGAATCAAAACCACAAAAGTAAGTGTTTTAATTTTTAAATTTTACTTTAAATGTNTTTAAATGTTACGGTGTTTATTTATATTCCTTAGGGCAAATAAGTTGTTAAAAAACCCTTGAGGTATTAATTGAATAGATTGAGTCAATGAGCTACACTTTTTTTTTATCGTCAACAATGGTTTTTTTAGTCAAGTCAAAAAATTTAGTATACGGAAGTTGTAAAAAATATTTCATTACTTTTGGTGGAGGTGGTGGATGTCCCAAAAGGATTGTTTTTGAAACGTAAATTAATAATGAATGAACAAACTCATCTCTGATTTCAAATTTAAATCCCACTACTTTTCTCTATTTTTTTTGACAACTTCAAAAAAGTGATGTCAATCGCCACAACATTTTTTTACGGGTAATTTAACCATGAAAAAAAAAAGTATAACTGACATTTCTTTTTTTACAATTCCAATTAAAACTTTAGAAGAGTAATTAAAATGTTGACATTTTGAAAAATTTATGGGGGAGGCTTTTAAAAAGTTACAGTATTTTTAGAACTTTTGTGTATAAAATTTTTTCAACACCTTCTTTTTTTTAGTCTTTTTAATTTAACAATCGATGATTTAAACAATAATAATCCACTTCAAATTCTATCAGATCCAGATAATTTACATGAATATCAAAAAACAAAGCTCTCTGAAAATGAAATAATTCGGCAACAAATTTATGAAAAATATTTTCCATTTTTTATTTTATCTGGTGTTTCATTTATTATCTTAAGTGGAGTTTGGATATTGTATAATATTTTAAGTTATACAAGAAAGCAGAATAAAATTAAGAAAATTGAAAGATTAAATCGGCAATCAGAATCAAAGTAAGTTTATTTTTAGGTTGCAGTAATTTTAGTAATAAAGGTATTTTTGTAGAAGATTGCTTCAACTTTATCATGAAATTCCTGTAGAAACTATTGAACGTAGTTAAGAATTTATTTTAAAATTTATTTTTATTTTTTTGCCTTTGTTAAAAAATTAAAAGATACGTGTAAAAATTTTTTTTTAAATAAAACATTTATAAATTATCTATAATTGTATTGTTTTTTAATAAAAAAGAAAAATAATTATTTGTAATTATTATTTTACAAAAACGGTAGATAATTACAGCTTTTTTATGCAGAAAATCGGATATGAATAAGTTGGCTTTCTTAACGTTGTTTAATTTTTGTAAAAGATTTAGACTTTAAACTTTGAAATTAAAATTAATTATCAAACCAAAGTTTATTCCATGAACTTTTAAAACGGTCCATTTTCTAACACTTTTTTATTAATTGTCAGATTACTGTATCTTAATAGAAAAAAAATTCGTCAATTCTTAAAAATTTTTGAAGATTTGTGCCTCTTTTGTATGAATTTTGTTTCATAAATTTAGTTTAAAAGCAAATTTTTTAATTTAAGGAGTAAAATTTATCAGAGTAATGATTTCAAAATCCCAATTCAACAGGAAACATTGGATTCAGTAATTTTTGCATTTTACAAAAATGTGTTTTTCAATGGTATCATGACATAATGCAAAAATTTTGTATATTTAAACATTTTATTAAAAAAAACTAAAGGTGCAAAAAATGTACAAAATTTTAAAAATTATGATCCAAAAGTGGTGTTAAAGTTTTAATAGGCATTGGAAGATAGTCTTCAATGTGATTACTGAAAGTATATTGTTGTACGGGTTTCATTGATCGCTTATTTGTTTCCATTTTTGCTGGGAACATTTTAAAGATTTTAAAATTTCGAAGTGGTGCAACATCAGCCTTTAAAAAAAAAGAGAGTTTAAACGTTTGGATTTTTTTAAACCACTTACAGTACCCATAAATCCTCCAACATCATCACCAAATATTTCCATTTCATTATCAAAAACTGGAAATCCATATGAGAGAACAAAAAGTGAAATCAATGAAATAAAAATGTAATATTTAAACATATTTTTTTACATACACTTTTTTCCTTGAAAAAAATAGTAGAAGAAAAAATTATTAGTATTCTGTTAAAAAAAAAGTGGTGTCAGTTTTTCAAATGCCGGCTTTTTTAAATATGAAAAAAAAGGAAGAAAGACCAACCTTCTTTTTTTCTTTGAAGAAAATTAAAAAAGGTTGTCCAAAGAAAACATTTTTTTATTTTTGTAGATAAAAAAGAAAGTATAATTTGTATTTGAAAAAATTAATTATCCCAAAAAACTATAAATTTCCGATATCCATTATTTTTTCCCACTCCTCTCTATAAAAAAATAAACGCCTCCATTTGTGAAAGTTCAAAAACTTCTTTTGC
>CABFKP010005287.1:0-10730 GCA_901779475.1 Panagrolaimus davidi
CCATACCGAAATACATGCCTTGCAAGTGAGATGAAACCAACCGACCGCGGAATTATTGATGCCAAGTTCCGTCTGAAATAAAGAGGCGCATGAATTTCCTTTTAGGCATAAAAAAATAGATGAGGCTTATAAATTCAAAAAGAATACATTTTATTTTCTTAGGGAGTAGAAAAAAATTTAACGAACATACCGTAACCATATCTACATCACTTTCATCCAAGTTGATCATCATCATCATTTCTTTTTCAATCTTCATCACTTTCATCCCATTTGTTCTTCATCATTTCTTTTTCATATTCCACATTCTTGCAGCATCATTGAATAACATTTGACGAATGATGAAATGAAATTGTTTCATTATCAGAACAGATAATTTGTATATTTAATGTTGGGAAAAGTGAAAATGTAAAACTCATGGGAAAATGAAATTTGCATACATTTGAATCTGTTTTTTAAAAATAAATAAAATAAATTAACCCCAGACTTTTCAGACTCATGAAAGAGGTCCTGTTTTTTTTGCCAATACATTGGGATATTTGTTGATAAAAGACTAACGCGGATTCGAAAAAGTTACAATGATGCACTTGGGAAAAGTCAAAGTGTAGTTCTTCGCCTTTTTCCTTTTCCTATATAAACATGTCTTCTCTCTCTTTCAGTTCGTTCTTCCAACAGGCAGCCAATTCTGGCTGAATGTTCTTCCCTGTCTTTATATTCTTTGTATTAATGTTAATAAACCCTTGTATGATAATAAAGCAATTATATGCAAAGTGTAAAAAAATCTTTGAAATTTATTGTTTTAGATTTATTAAAAATAATTAAAACTCCTGCAGGAGACTGATCAATTAAAGCTTCAACTATAAAAAAAATTTACAATGCGTTTTTTTTACAAATTACTTCATTTTTTAAGCGAGAGTCTGCGAGAACCGAAAATCAGAGCGGAACAAAAATTTTTAGAATATTGTTTTTTGGTCATAAATGTAATTAATAATATGAAAATCGTGTCTGCCGGAGCAATGATATCCCAGAATGTGTTTTTTATTTATTTAAAGTATCAGCGAAATTGAGCAACACGTATTTTGTAGCCCTCAATCCAAAGTTTGCCCATCAATATCTCCACCATTTTCCCTGATTAACGACAAGTTTTCTGCCGCACATTTAGCTATCAGTTTTCTTTCGCATCAAAACATACTTGTTGCAGGTAAATTTTTTTGGCATTCATTTGACACTCTCTTTAATTTCAATTTTTTGTATTGAATCAGAAATGGAAAACTTACGAAAGCAATAAAAGCAATTAAAATTTTTTATTTCAATAAATATTTTATGGCTTTGTTGGTAATAATATCACGCAAACAATGTTGGTTTTACTGCTTTGCACATAATTACCACCATTTCAGCGGTCAAAAGATTGTCTTTCCCCAAATTTTTTGAAAGAAAAAAAGATAAGAAAACGATAAAAAAATTATGCTGGCTAGCTTTTTTTAGAAAAGGGCTGCAAAATATAAAAGTTATATTTTGCACCTCTTTTCTTTTTCTCTCGTTTTCTCTTTTAAAATAAACGTACGCACAAAAACAAAAAAAGTATGATTATAAAAAAGAAAAAATAACATTGCACAATATTAGACCACAATGAACGCTTTTAAAATAATACTTGCATTTTAGAACTGATTTCATTTATTTTTTTTGTAAAATAAATTGTGTAATAAAAATCATTTTACTTTAATTTTAATTAAGTTAATTTAATTTTTTTACAGTGCAGTAATCATTTAACTTATTTTAATTGTTAATCAAACGATAAAATGATTCTTCGACAAATGTTGCCATTATTCGACGAATTTAGAATATGCAATTCTACACTTTTTGTGCCATTAACTCCAAATTCTACAATTACTGATATTTTGAGGCCGTGTTTGGCATATATATTTTTTCCCGCAATTTTAGCTGCATTTTCATTTTCATGTTTGTTATTTTTAATTTTTTATGGATTTATTATTGTTGCACCAAAACTAAAAATTTCAAAGCTTTTGATAGCGAAATCTTGCTTTATTTCAATAATTTGTGTTTCAAACCTAATAAAAATCATTTCAATTCTTTTTAAAACAGATAATGTTTCATCTGAAGTTTTGTTTGGTGGAATAATTGAAGGTGTGATAGCTGTAAGTTTTAGCGGCCCTTATTTGATGCATAAAATTTACAATTTCTAGATTATTATAGCTGCAACATATTTTCGATGTTGGCAAAGTGGAATTCCAAATTCAATATGGCTTCATCTCATTTATTTTTTCCTTTTTTTAACTTTAATTCCGAAAATTATTCTTGCAAATTCTTCGGCGGAAAAGGTTTGTATGACTTGAAATATGACATCAGGGCTGAATGAAACTTGAGTTTCGTCCATTTTGAATAAGATATTAAATTTTTTTTTGTTATTTTTTCGAGTTTAGGCATATATCGCACCAACCCAGAATCGAAATGTTTTTTGGTAAGAATTTTCGTATCTTGAGAAGCGATAAAAACCAAAGCGAAAAAACACTGATGTGAAAAATTCTTACCAAAAAATAAATATTTTGATTATGTGTAGAATTTTGGATTGGCGATATATGCACAAACTCCAAAAAATATCAAAATGAAAAATTTAACACCTCTTTCGCGCTGCAAAGTGTACGAAACTCGCGCTAAACGAAAATTTCGTCAAGCCCTTAAATTGTCTATGTTGGCAAAATATGTTCCAGCGCCTTTTATCACATTCTGCCAAAATTAGCTTTTTGTATTTTTTCAAAAAAATAAGACAATAATTTGATGAGAAACTTAGGGTTGTCGATTTCGCTTTCCCGGGAAATTTCCCAAAAATATTTGTTGGAAAGGCAACATTTTTTACTTAAGCTCATTTAGCATAAAATAAGGCAGTTTTTGTTATAAAAAGTCATTAATTGAAAAATTCATTGAAAAATCATCAAATTACGAGCTTTTAGTAATTTTAGGTATTGAAAAAACAGAATTACCAAAATTACGTTTCCGGGAAATGGACGGGAAATTTCCCACTTTTTTCGATTTCTCGGGAAATCGACAACCCTAGAGAAATTTGTCAAAACGTATTTTTAAATTTTTTGAAATCTTGTTTCTAGGTTGTTTCTGCTTCGAATATTCACCTGGGTGTGGAAATAATATCTGTAATTTTCCTAAACATTTTATTCTGCTTTATTGATAAATTTGATGGAAATTATGAAAATTTTTATAGCACAAAAGTATGGTCAACATCCAACAAAATATATTTTCTTTGTTAATATTCTTTTTATAGCCAGTTAATCCAGATCGCACTAGATCCTCGCTCGCTCGAGCATTTTTTGCTCAAGCTGGATATTTAATGTCAAAGGGGTATCATGGAACAATTGATTATGATACATTTTGGTCTTTGGATCCACAAAATCAACCTGAAAGACTTTTAACCCTTTATTCAAAATATGAACAAAAAATTGATAAATCTAAATATCGATCGTTTTTTCCATGGCTTTTTACTGTTTTGGCAAAATGTACCTGGTTTCACTTTAGTGCTGGCTGCTTGTTAACCTTTTTTGATGTTCTTCTTACCCTTGCTGATCCAATATTTCTTAAACTGATTATTAGTTCAGTTGAAAATAATTATCCACTTTGGTATGGATTTACTTTGGTTGTGGTATACTCGTTTTTTACCTGGTTAAAATTGATTGGCATGGCCCGAAGCATCTTTTATACTCTATTAGCATATATGAATGTACAATCAATATTGTTAAATGTTATTTATCGAAAAATGATTAAGCTATCTTTAAGTGCAAAAACAAGATATTCAGCGGGAGAAGTGATAAACTTATTAACAACCGATATTGAAAGAATCCAAATGATTTGGTTTAATTTATTGGATTTCATTTATTCGCCTTTAATGGTAAGCTTTTCATTTTTCTTGTTGATTAATTTTCAAGACAATAGAAACCAGTGGTTTCTAAAAAGCAAAAAACGGTATAAAAATGCAAATTTGGAGGGGGGTTGGATTATTAGACTCTAATTTTACAAGTAAAATACGAAATTTAAAGGAGGCGGACTTTTTGATCCATTTTAAAAAAAAGAAGGATTTTGAAATATTTCTTTTTTTTCCTACCCTTCGATATTTGTGATCAGGCAAACTCTTGAAACGAAAATGCAGCTTCCTTTATTTTTATTTTTTTAACAAAGGAGATATTTTTTCATTTTAAGAGTTTACCTGATCACAAATATCGAAGGGTTGGAGAAAAAGAAATATTTCGAAATCCTTTTTTTAAAAATGGATCAAAAAGTCCGCCTCCTTTAATTTAAAAGCTTTATTTTGTGCTTACTTGATACCAATTTATCCAAAAAATGGAGAACAAAATGTTTATTATTTAAATTCTATCATCATTATTTTCAGATTCTTTTCTGTTTAACAGGTCTTTCGCTAATTATTGGCATAAATGTTTTATATGGAATTGCCGTAATTCTCTCTTCCTTTCCCCTCAATGGCTTTTTAATTAAAATTGCCACCAAATGCGAGGTATTTTTTGTTTTTTACTCTTTTCTTTTTCAAAAAAATTTTCTTATTCACAGAATCGCCAAATGGAATTAAAAGATGCTCGCTTAAAACTTATGACTGACGTACTCAGTGGTGTAAAAGTTCTTAAACTGTATGCTTGGGAAAAATCAATGCATTCACGTTTATCTAAAATTCGAACGGCAGAAGTTATTCAGCTCAAATATGCTACATATTGTTATTCATTAATGGAGATAACATTCTCATCTTGTCCCATCCTTGCAACTATTGCCTCATTTACTGGATATATCATCATTCAAGGAAATCCTTTAACACCACAAGTTGCATTTATAACCTTAATGCTTTTTGGGATAATGCGAATATCAATTTATCAGATTCCAAAGTTGATTCAGGAAATAATTAATGCAAAAATTAGTTTAAATCGTGTACAAGATTTTTTGAAAGAGTCTGAAATTCCTGATATTATAAATTCCATGGAACCAACAGCTGAAAATGTAATTGTACAATTTGAAAATGCAAACTTTTCATGGAGTAATTTAATTGGAAATGAAAATTCAGAGATATCTCAATCAGTTTTAAAACAGTTATCTTTTAAAATTCATGAAGGTGAACTTATTGGAATTGTGGGGCGTGTTGGTGCTGGAAAATCTTCTCTTCTTTCTTCCATTTGTGGAGAGTTATACCAAAATGGCGGGAAATTTTTTCGAAAATCTCCCATCTCAATTGCCTATGTTCCTCAAGAAGCATGGATTCAAAATCTTACCCTTCGAGACAATATCCTTTTTGGGAAAGGATATGATGAAATTAAATATTTTCAAACAATTGAATCATGTGCTTTGAAAGATGATATGAAAATGTTTCCTGCCGGAGATGCAACAGAAATTGGTGAAAGAGGTTTAAATCTTTCCGGAGGGCAAAAGGCAAGGGTTGCCTTAGCTCGAGCGGTTTATCAATCTGCAGATTTGTATATTCTTGATGATACTTTAAGTGCTGTTGATTCACATGTTGGAGCACATATTTTTGAAAATGTCATTGGAAATGATGGAATTTTAAAAGGCAAAACTAGAATATTTGCATTGAATTCTATTAGCTTTTTGGCAAAATGTGACAGAATTATTGTGATGAAAGGTATGAAATGAGGCATTACCCTACCTAGGGTTGGTCATTTACCGGTAAATTTGGTCTCCGGTAAATTTACCACCGACCAACCCTAATCGTATCCGCTTACCAAAAATACGTGTTTGCTGAAAAAAAAAAAACTTTTGTCTTAAGAAAAATCCTTTAATGTCTTGAGTAATAAAATTGAGAAATGAAAAAATTTTATCTCAGAAATATTATTTTCATTTGCGAAACAAAAAATGGATTTTTCTTAACGCGAAAATTTTTTTCTTCAATCATAGATTTTTTGAACGGTTATAACTGAAGGGAACGATAGTGAGGGTTGGAATTCTTTAACTTTTGCAATTTTTAGAAGGCAATATTGTTGATTTCGGAACTTATGTAGAATTGTTAGCTCGGGAAAATGAAACTTTTACTGAACTTGTAAAAGAACTGGCAATAAAAAGGAAAAACCAAACCGAAATTGACGAAGCCATTGCTGAAGAAGATGAAGATGTATTAAATGAACTTGTTGGAGCAGCATCAATTCGAGAATATAATCGAAGTATTAGTACCAACAGTGCCGGAGATCTTCCATCACCTTTTTATCGACGTCGTAGAACTACATCTTCTTCAAATCCTCCAATAACGCCTGTTTCCTTTCATCCTTCAATCTCTCATCAGCATGACGAAGATTTTGCAAGGCTAATTGACGATGAAGAAATCGGAATTGGAAAAGTGTCATATAAAATTTATTGGAGTTATGCAAAAGTTTTTGGTGTTCCACTTATTATCGGCTTATTTTTAATTTTATTTATTTTCCGAAATATCTTTGAAAGTGTTAGTCAAATTTGGATTGCAAAATGGTCATCTATCAATTCATCGTCTGCCAACAATAATGACATTGAAAATTTAGAAATTTATGCCATTTTTGCTCTCTCCAGTTGCATTCTTGGTGGTGTAAGTGCTGCGATAATTGCAATTGGAGCATATAAAGCCAGTAAAAAAATGCATGAAAACTTGCTTTTCTCTTTACTACGTTCTCCAATGTCTTTTTTTGATACGACACCATTGGGCCGAATTTTAAATCGATTAAGTAAAGATATCGAAAAGATGGATAAAGAAGTGCCAAAAACTTTAGCGTTTTCATTAATTTCATTTTCCGAATGTATCTTTGGAATTTTGATGTCTATTTATATCCTTCCATATCTTGGCATCATTTCTGTAATTATGTTGATTATTTTTGTTTTTGGTGTGGTGAGTCAGCTGGAAAAGTTTGGAAAAAAATTAATCTTTAATTTAATTTTAGAGATACTATACGTATGCATCAGTACAAATTCGTCGTTTAACTTCAAAAGCTTGGTCCTCTGTTGCTTCGCATGCTCAAGATTCATATATTGGAGTAAATACTTTACGAGTGTTTGGAGTTCAAGAGCGATTTATGGATCAAATGCTTCAAAAGGGTGTTAAATGTACTGAATCAGATTTAGCCGAAATTACTTCAAATCGGTAAGTTGGTATAGAATTAAAATAATGTTGGATCATTTGTTTTAATCTTTTAAAAATCTGTAACGATTCTGGTATTGCTGATACTACGGAAAAAAAACTAGTACACATTTCGGCAACTAAACACGGCAGACCCAAAGGGAAAGTGGGCTGCAAAGCTGCAGCAAAAAAAGCCACCCTTTTGACTCCTTTTCTTTTTTAAAACGCACTCTTTTTTTGAAAAAAGAAGTCAAAAGAGTAACTTTTTTGTTGCAGGTTGCGCGCAGTCCACTTTCATTTTTTCTTTGAACGGGGCTGCCGTGTAAAATAAACTCTTTGGAAAAAATAAACTCTTTGGAAATTAAGTAAAATGGAGATCTCCCTCTTTTTTTCTGGGAAAAACTCCGGAAAAAAATGAGCGCATTCAGAATTATATTTAGATAATTTAGCTGTTTCTGATAAAAAGTCCCTAAAAAAACTTTTTTTTGGTATTTGTTAACTTTCACATCTTTTTATAGTTGATTGTTAAAAATCGATTTATGAACTATTTTAGCGTTAAACTAAAAATATTATTATTATGGTACTTTTGCACTTTATTCCCCCTTCCATTTTTATTCACGAAAACCAATACTTACTCTACCGATCCCCCTATCCCTTTTAAATTCTCAACATAAACCCGTAAAATGTGAATTAGAGATATCTTTTGTAACATCATTGAAAAACATATATTTTCATATTTTTTTAGATGGATTCAACTACGAATGAATATGTTAACCTCAATTTTTGCTACCATTGTCATTGCCAATGCCATTTATTTAGGACATAAAGGTCTTATTACCGCTGGCATTGTTGGCCTTGTAACTACTACAGCAACAATGATCCGAACTATATTAGGAGAAATTGCAAAAAGTATAAAAGAATTGGAAATGAATATTGTTGCCGTAGAACGTATAGAAGAATATGTTCAAAATGAGCAAGAAGCTGAATGGACTTCAAAAATTCCACCACCCCCTTCATGGCCATCAAAAGGAGTTGTAGAATTTAAAAATTTTTCACTTCGATATCGGCCGTCAACTCCATTGGTGCTTAAAAATTTAAATTTAAAAATTTTATCAAATCAAAAAATTGGAATTGTTGGAAGAACTGGGGCTGGAAAGACTTCATTAACGATGGCACTTTTTCGAATGATTGAACCTGCTTCGGGTACGATTTACATTGACAACGTTGATTTTCGAACCCTTGGTTTACATGAACTTCGAAATGCTTTAACAATTATTCCACAAGATCCTGTGTTATTTTGTGGAAATCTTAGAATTAATCTTGATCCATTTAATGAATACACAGATAAAATTCTATGGGAAGCGATAGAAAAAGCACACCTGAAACAATTTGTTGATCTCTTCCCACAAAAATTAGAACATGAAATAAGTGAAGGTGGCGGAAATCTTTCAGTTGGGCAACGGCAGCTTATTTGTCTTGCACGAGCAATTTTACGGACTAAAACTAAAATTCTTGTGTTGGATGAAGCCACGGCCGCGGTGGATGCAGAAACCGATCAGCTCATTCAAGATTCTATTCGAAAACATTTTTCTCATTGCACTATTTTAACTATCGCTCATCGATTAAATACCGTAATGGATTATGACAAAATTCTAGTAATGGATAGCGGAGAAATTCATGAATTTGATTCCCCTGAAAATCTTTTACAAAATAAAAATGGAATTTTTTATTCTTTAGCTTTTCAAGCAAAGTTGATATAAAATTTAACGCGTTAAAATGTTGTTAATTTTATTCTTTTTTTAATTTTTTTGATAATAAAAGTTTAATATTTAAGGTTAAAAAACAACATTTCTTTTATTTTTTACTGATCGATATAAACCACTACGCATTTTATGCATTAATACAAGTATAATGATATGTTTTCAAATTACAAGAAGTTTGCTGATGCCATAAATAAAAAGACCGTGATTTTTATTTATTTAATAAAAAATTCAAATGCAATAAATACCGCTGAAAAAAAAAATGAAGAAGAGCAAAACATCATAAAATTTTTCTTGGAAATATGGTAAATGAACCATTTAGCAATCTTTCGCAAAGAAACGATGATATTGCTTTACACAAAAAAAGGCATCAAAAAGTGTAAAAGAGAAGGAAGCGAGTTACTTCAAATGTTGCAATTTTTTGTTTTTTTACGAAATAAAACAAATTTTGGAAGAAGAAATAGCGAAAATAAAGTCTGACATTGCTGTTAAATGTCGGCAACGAATTTTTAGTCTTTTTTTCTACAGACATAAAAAAACACTTTTTAGGAAATACCATCTGTTTTTTTTTGTTACAAAGGCAAGAATTTGCAATTCACTATATTTCCTTGTTTTTGATGGACAATGTTTCGTTGTAAATGCTCTTTGAGAAAACTACCTTTTTGGAATATTTTATTTTTATTTTATATCAAAAGTATTGATTTTTTGAACAATTAAAAAATAAAGTTAAAGCAACTATTTTACGTCCACTTTAATTGCAAAAAATGTGAAAATGTAAAACTCATGGGAAAATCAAATTTGCATACACTTGAATCTGTTTTTTTAAAAAGAAATAAAATAAATTAACCCCAGACTTTCCAGCTTCATGAAAAAGGTCCTGTTTTTTTGCCATTACAGTGAGATATTTATTGACAAAAGATTAACGCCGATTCGAAAATGTTACAATGATGCTGTTGGGAAAAGTCAAAGTGTAATGAATTGTCTCCGAATATCCCATTGAAAATGCAAATAAAATTTTTATTATCAGATTTTAACGATTTAATTTTAATTTCTGTGTTGAAAATTTATTTGAATAAAAGCAAGAATTGTATAAATGAATATTTAATACAAAAAAGTGCAAACAAAAGACAAAAAAGCAATATATTTATAATTAAATCAAAGCGAAGCGAAGACACTGAAAAAACGACCAGGACGTTTTTGCATCGGCCGTTGGTTAACCGGTCGTCAACAGGGAGTTTGTTACCTGTTTACACACCGAAGCGATGTACAGTTATACGGACGGAAATATTCGGGTGGTTTCCGATAAGGATAAAGTGTGTCGACGTGCTGGTTAAGGTCGAAAAATTTTCAGTCTGTTATTTGGCGGAAACGGTCTTAGAAAAAAAGGATGTATGCGTCCAAATTTTTACCGGAGACGGATTGTGAAATTTTTAGTGAAACTTTGAAATTTTTAGTAGTTTTGTTTAAAGTTTTTGTTAGCTGTAATTATACACAATTGTTTAATTTTATAAAAAAGTATTTATTTTTATACCCAAGGAAAAAACAATACAAATAACATAGGTAAAGCAAGGGAAATACAATCAAAGGGTTTTATAATGGATCAAAATTAATGTATTCATTTGTAAGAGGTCTTGAAGATTTGAATCCAAAGACAAGGGTTCTTCCTCCACGTTCTTCTTTTTTCCAATAATCAACGATATAATTTGTTCCATCAAGGGCTTCCAAGGGACCATAATGTGAATAAAGGAATTGTTTATTCAATAATTCATCATAAATGTTATCATCTCCATGGATTCTTCTGTATAGTAAACCTATAAAAGCATTCAGTTAGAGAAAATGTAGAAAAATAATGCAAA
>CABFKP010005298.1:0-10733 GCA_901779475.1 Panagrolaimus davidi
ATGATTTTTTAACGGTTTTAATGTGGTTTGGGAGTAAAAATAACCATATCCCAGCACTTAAACTCAAAATCCACCCGTAAATGAGCCTTGTAAAGAGCGATGATACTGTATCAACTTTAAAAAATCATAAAACGAGAATGGGGATATGTATCGGGCCAAAAACGTTCATAGTAATAAAAACCAGTCTAATTTATATTATTTTAATAAAAAAAACAAAAAAATTAAGTTTTAAGTCCATTTATAGCTTTTTGAAAATTACCCTAAAATTTCACCCTGATTCAGGGTCATAATTTCGGTTTTTCGCGTCGGGACCCGCGTGCACCTTTCCACAATTAAAGAGGGGACTATTACGCATCGTTTGGTACCAAAATCACCTTGGTAGGACCTTTCTCCGCAAAAAACGTCTCTGCGCTACACAAAGTGGACCCGTGATTATGAGATCTTGTAAATGTATTTTTAATCTGGTACTTTCCTCGTATACCACCCCTCCAAAAATTTGCATAAAAATATTGAGTTTGTAATGAGGTTTTAAAAGGTTGGCGGATGGTGCGAATGAGCGGTTGTGTGGTTGATTTTGTGAATGAATTTTTGGTGGGGTAAGGTAAATGAGAAAAGTACCCTTTATTCCTCACGGTTCCATAAATGCTATATAATACGGAATAACATCCATAGTTAAAAGATCTCTTTTTAGATTACAGAACTTGAATCAAAACCTGCAAATACAACCCGAATTATGGGCAGTGCAGTACAACCTGAACCATTTGTCTGCCAATTAAAAGAACGATTTTGATGTGCCAAAATGTTCTCTCCAAAAATATTCACATAATCTTCGAAATAGATGAAACTTATTTTTATTAAACTACTGTTTTTATATTTAAAAAAAAGCAAATTTTAAGTTTTAAAAAGATAACAAAAACTGCACTATTTTTCAGTGTTAAAAATATGACAACAGAACGATTTTTATGAGGCCACCCAATTACTATTAATGACATTGAAAAACTTGTTTTTTATCAAAAAAAAGCTGTCACAACTATTTTTTTTAACCTCCCCCATAAATATTTATGATGGATTACAACTGCAAAAAAATGTAAAAAAGGTGGTCTAAAATAATCTGTCTAAAAAACAATTTATTTTATTTTAAAAAACGGTTTTTGATTTGTCTCTGTTTTTCCAAAGCAAAGTTGAAAAAAGCTCAACTGAAATGAAAAAAGGGGACCATAAAAATGTGAGAGAAAAGAAGAGAATATGGAAATGTCAAACATAAATTGTTGACTTTCGACAATAAAACTTGAATAAATTATTGTATATCAAAAACGGAAAAGCATATATTGTAGTTCAATGAGAAAATTAAAAGCATAAAATCATTTGTAAATTTTATTTTTTTATACTTAATTAATTTGTTTAAACTGTTATATTTCAAAAATAGATCCAATATTTGTGTAGAAATTTAAGGCAAAAAATATATAAAAAATTTAAACTTGGATTGTAAAACTGTGCTAAAAGTTATTTTTCTAAATATATGATGAAATTTGATAACAATTGTATTTTTTTTATTTATTGATCAAAAAAAGTATTCATTTTATCACGATTGTGTTCAAATGACAAAGTAATTTTCTATTTTCAGTTACGAAAAATATTCTTCTTTTTTAAGAAAAAAATAAAATATTCAAAAGCTACTNAAAATATTCAAAAGCTACTTGGATAAAAATACATTCCATTTTCATTCTATTTTTACGAAATACATGAAAAATATTTTTTGTTTGTGTCATTTGTGTCTCCATTTGAGACTTTTCAAATAAATCGTTATGAAACATCTGGCGTAAGAAATTAGAATTTGCTGCAGAAAAGGAACTGAAAAAGAAACATTTTTTTTAAAATGCTTTTTTCAATGACTGCTTTTGATTTTAAAATAGCTTTTGTGCGCAAAATTGTTTATTTTTCTGTTTTTCTTTCGGAGATATTTCTAGTAAAGTTTGTGATGTTAAAGTGTTTTTTTTTTGAATATTTGATTTCCTTGCTGAAAATAATGTGATTATGAAAAATATTTGAAATAAAAAACGACATTCGAAAAATCATATCAGTTTAATCTCAAATTAACGGAACATATCCCGAATTATTGCATTAATAAATAAATTTGTTCATCTTTTTTCTGTCATTGTTGGATTCTTATCTTGATATTTAAAATTCACAATATAAATATGGAAGACACAGCTGTAAAATATTGTCACAATGTGATTTTTTTGGTTTTGAATCTTTTACAACTTTTATAAATACCATTTTGTTATTTACAAAATGCAAAAAGCACTTTGTTTAAAGTACAATTTTGTAATTTATAATTTACGGATCATTCGAAAATTTTAATCAATATTTAATACATAATGTTCTCTTTTATGATTTTTCAACCCTTATTTTAAAAAAGCATTTTTAAAAAAGAAAAAAAAGCAAAAACACTTTGGAAATACTATGTCTTTGCAGTCATTTGTTTTTTCTTATACTTCTTTTTCTGCCAAAGAATTAAATTGGCAATTTCATTTTCATTGTCTGACATTAGTATTTTTTTTAATATTTAAGAATTAATCTTTTTTAATCTTTTTTCATCATTAATCTCAATGGTAAAAGTGTATTAAATAAAACAATCATTTTTTTATACAAACTAATAAAGGAGATGGATCATTAAATAAAAGAAACAGATTTTACTTTGTATTTCCATTTCTATTTTACAAAAAACTGATTCTTTTCGCAACAGTTTAAAATATTGATGCTTGATATTTCTGCATAAATCCACAAAAACAAATTAATTTCAATTATTGTTTTATTTTATCATTGAAAAACAATTGCTTCTGCGAATTTTAAGCACAAAAAATACCTACTTATATTATCAAATTTAAAAGATATTCACAAAACAATGTAGAGCATGATTTTGATTTAAAGTAATCAAACCTAAGGCCAACTTGTCATTTATTTATTATATTTTTTTTAAACTTTATCCATTATAAAATCTTGAATTTCAAACATAAATTTCATTTAAAAATATAATGCAACAAAAACATTTAAACAACCTTTTTTGCGTTGTAAATTCGTATTCAAAGTTATCATGCTTTAATATAAGAAGAAATTTGGTAATAAATTTGTAATTATTTATTGTAATCCACCTTCAATAAATTGGTGGTTTTTTTTGGTTAACAAGGTTTAATTCTATTTTCGATAACGAAACTGTTTTTATTTGATAAATGAAAAAAATAAAATATTCAGAAGAACCACATTTTTGGATGAAAAAATATTCCATTTTTATTTCATTTTTAAAAAACACATCAAATTATTTTTTTATTTTTGTTATTTTCGTCTCCAAACAAATCCTTTTGAAACATCCGGATTTCATTTGTTGCAGAAAAAGAACTAACAAAGCGGAAAATAATGTTTACAAATGTCATTGGTTTTATAACAACAGTTTTTCGCAAAAACGTGTTAGGCATCAGTTTTTCTTTTGCAAATATTTCAAAGAAAGAATGTGGTGCTAAAACTTTTTTGCTTTAAAATATTTATTATTTTTTTTGAATATTTAATTTTCTTGATAAATATGTTGTTATAAACAAAACATTTAAAATAAAAAACACAATTAAAAAATTACAACAGTTTAATTCCATATTGAAGGTACTGAAAATAGAAATAAACACAGTATTTAATAAATTTGTTCGTTATTTTTTGATCAATAAAGGTTTCTTATCTTGATATTTAAAATTCACAATTAAATGGATTTGTTATTTTTTAAATTATACATGAGTTATAACAGTTTTTCATTTAAATATCTATCAACTTTTTAGAAAATGGGAAAAAAGATAAAAGTTTTTGTTTGCGATTTTTTTGTGAAAATATTTCTCAAAATTATAAACCGGATTTTTTAAATGTAATCAAAAAAAATTCCGAGACTCAATGCCGACTTGAAACACTGAAAGTATTTTTACGTTTTATCTTTTTTGATGCCATTGTTTTTTTAACATCGTATAAAATACTATGTTTTGATAATTTTAACTTTGATACAACTGATTAAAAAAGAGTACGTTCTTTCTCTAACCTTTGGCAAAATTTTTCACTTAAATTTCAGGTAAACAATTGCCTTTTTTCATCAAGTGTATTCGATGGCAGAAAAAGTATTTGGTGGTTTTTTCAAGAAAAACAAATGTGTTTTCTTGGACATTTCGAAACCAAAATTAACTTCAGCCTTTTTCTTTGCAAAAAGCGATCAATTTTCGTTGAATTCTGTTTTTTAATATTTTATAAGTTTTTTCATGAAATATTTTTGTGCGTAATTAAAATTTTCTCCATTAAATATTTTTTTTCAATAAATTCAAATTGATTTAGAATTTCTAATTTAATGATAACGTTTTGCCTGTAAATAAAATATTCAAAAATATGTGATAAAAAGACAAATGCATTTATAAATCTAAAAAAAACCTTTTAAATCTCTCATTTGAGGAATTTTTTTCTTCTTTGCTTCACCGCTTCTTTAAAACCATAGACAATTTGTAACGTAGAATAAATGGCACAAAAGCTATTTTTTTGTAAACATTTTTTTTTAAAATGGTTTTTATATATTACACTTTTTCTTTCATTCAGAAAAGACGTGTGAAATGGTACAGACGGTTTTTTTTCTTCTGCATATAGACGTTTTTTCGCGAAACAATGGCATAGCTTTTATTTTGTTATTAGTCAACTTGCTGTTTTTTAAAATGTTTTCGGTTTTTTTGTTCTGCATATGTAAAAAATAATCGCCAAAAAAATGTTAGAAAAAAGCGTATTTTCGTAAATGCTATGAAAATGAATCCTTTTGGTTTTAACCAACTTCAAAAAATGTTTTTTAAGCTCTTTTTTGCATTCTTTAATCGCGTCAGACATTATATTTACGAACTTTGTTAGAAAGAAAAAATATTTCTGAAGAAAAACGTCCTAAGAAAAAAGAAAACTGCCAGAATTATTTGAAATCAAAAACAATCATTTGCAAAAAATTATATAGTGCTTTATTTGTTTTTCTGATATTCTGTTGTCATTTCCGTTGAATAAATAAAATAAAAAACTGTACATAAAAATGAGAATATTGTTGTGAGAATAGCAAATGGAAAAATTGTTTTGTTGCTTTTTTCATTGATAAATGATTTATTATTCTTTTTTGTTATTATAGATTAAAAAATTTGTACAAAATATTCAAAAGAAAAATTTATTTTTTTGCAGGAAACAAAAAACTTATTAAAATTTTGTTAAAGCTTTTTTAGCTGGAAAAATGTGACAAAAAATTGAAATAAAGTTTAGCTTCGTTTGATCTTTTTTAATCGAGGCAGACATTATGTTTAAAAAATTTGAAGAATAGAAAAAATATGGGTGAAGAAACACACGTCCGCAAAAAAAATCGAGAGAATTATTTGAAAAAAAGAGAAATTATTTTCCCAAAAAATTATATGTGTCTTTTTTTATTGCAAAAACGCTAAAATTATATGGAAAAAAATAAAAGTTTTATTAAAGCGTTTTTTTGTCTTTGAATATTTGATTATTTCTTTGCAAAAAAATTTCTAAAAACCAAAATGAATAAAGTTGTTAACAAAAACATCAGAACAAAATCACAATATACCAGTTGAAATGAAAAGAAACAATATTAAATAAGGGTTTGTTTTTCGTGTTTTACAAACATTTTGTTTATGATTTGGATTTCACAATTCTCTCAACTCAAAGTATCAAAGGTTTATTCAAAGCAAAATTCGAAAAACATTTTAGTAAAGACGAAATTTTCAAAAGAAGAAGAAAGAGTATTTGAAAAAAGATGGATAAGCAATCGCTTTTTTATTGATTTGAGACTTTTCAGTACAAATAAAAGCTTTTTTCATTTATGCACTTTTTACGAAAAAAAAAATGTAATTTTGCTATCTTTTTTTTTAATTATGTTTAACTTTTTGGTTTTCAGCGTTTAAGAATTATTTTTGGTTAAGATAATTAACAAAAAAAGAAAATCAAAAGCTCAAATTGTTGTTTTGATATTAAATAAGCATTTCAGCAATTACAGTGTGCGTTAATAAAAAGTATCCGTTAACATTATGGCTTTCATTTAGGTATTATTAAATATATATATTTTTTTGCAAATGAAAAAAAAGGTTTTCTTAATCGTTTAAAAGAGGCTGAGTAATCAAATTAGATAATAACTCATATAACGGCGGCAATGAAAACAGTGTCTGACGCAATTAAAGAACGTCAAGAAGAGATAGGGTTCTTCTTGGCGTTCTTTAATTGCGCTAAATTTTTTTTTCAATATTTCGACACATTTTTTGAGCAATAAAAAGCTTCAAAAAACTATTTCTAAAAATGCTTTTTTGTTTTATGTCATTCATATTTTTCTTTAAAAATGCTGCATTTTATTTTGCTTTGAATATTTTATACAATTTTTTTTATCAATATCGAAAACATAGCATTATTATTTAGCAATTTTTTTGTAATTAAAAAGTCTCACACAAATTTAATATTTATTGTAATGAAGAAATCATTAAATATTTTGTGGGTTTTTTTTTATCTTTGAAGAATCAAAATAAAAACCAAATAAAAACAGGTCATCATCTTTCAACTTTTTAATATATATAGATTAAAATGAAATATTCAAAAATGTGTGATAAAGACAAATGCATTTAAAAATCTGAAGAAAGACTTTTAATCTCTCATTGAATGAATTGCTTACCACAAACAATGTGTAAAAAAAAATAAATGGCACAAAAGCTATTTTTTGTGAATATATGTTATTTCAAAACATTTCTTATGTGTTTCAGTTTTTCTTTCATTCAAAAAAGGCGTGTGAAATTGTGTTGACCCCAAGGAATGGAAAATATATTTTCATTCTTAATGTTATAAACATAATATGGGATCATCCTTTGCTGGTATTTAACGCAATTCATAATATTTAATTTACATAACAAAAATACAGATTCCATTATATCTTCTAATTATATTCTTTATTAATAAAGATGAAACATTCAAAAAGTGAAAAAAGTTTTCTCCTGCTTTTTTTTATTTCTTTCAGATCAATTTGTGCATTTTCCAATGGCAGAAACCATCACGTTCGCGACTTTCGCTGGGAAATAAGAAAAAACTGCGCTAAAGACAAATATCGAAGTGGATCTTTTTCTTCAAAAAACCCTACCAAATTGTCTTTTTTCCATGACATCACATTGTGAAAAATTTTTTTTTCTAAACATTTGCGTCTTTATTTTTGAATATTCAACTTTTTCACCTAAAACTTTTGTAAAAAAATAATACTGAAAAGAAAAGAATTACGTTCAAGATTATAGTGTACCATAACCCAATATTTGAAAAAAAGTGTCTTGCTTCTGTCAACAATTGTTTTAATTTTCATTTAATTTTCACAAATCATTCATTAAAGAAATTGATTTTATGAAGGCTCTCCAACATTTTTTTGCACACAAAGTTTTTTCATTTGGAACATTCGAAAAAGAAAAAAAAAACAAATAACATTTTTGAAAAAATCAAACATTGTCAAAAAAGACATCGAAAATTGCATTTCTCTACTAAATCCTGTTTCGAAATACATTTCTCTTTCAGGTTTGGATTTTTTTCACTTACAAATGTCAGAATGAATTTTTGACTTTTTCTGGTCATTTTGCCTACTCGTTAATTCCATGAGTTTCGAACTTAAACTCCGAAAAATATTTCATACCGAAATATTCATCCAAAATAAAAAAAAAGTAGAAACGTTGTTTTTTGTATTTGTATAGACAAAAAATAATTATATTTAATCGCGAATAATTTTTTATGGGAAAGTAGACGCTAAAAACATTTATTACATGAACTCAGTAAAAACAATATTTTAAATATTGTAGCTTCAGGGTTACCCAATGCTCTTATTTTGCAAACGTAATGATAGGTTTTACTTTTTTTAAAAAAAAATAAACATTGTTGAAATTTTTAACAGCAAATATATTAAATATTCAACCCAAAACAAAATGCTGCTTTATTTAAAAAAAAACGAATGATTGCATAAAAACAATTTTATTTATAGTTTTCTAAAGCTTTTTATTGCTCAAAGAAGAATGTGACGAAATCTTGGAAAACCATTTCTAGCTCTTCGTTGCGTTTTTTAATCTCGTCAGACATTATTTTTGTTGAAAAGAAAAACGCAGAAGAAAAACACATTCAAAAAAAAAAGAAAAATCGAAAGAATTATTTGAAAAAAAGAGCAACTTTTTTGTCCAAAAAAAAGTGTGTCATTTATGTTTTTCTTTTATCAAAGAAGCTAAATTTCTATGAAATGGAATAAAAATGTTTTTGCAGTTATTACTTTTTTATTTTTGAATATTTGATTATTTTTTTGCAAAAAAGTTTCTAAAAACAATAATGAATGAAGTTGTTAACAAAAACATCAGAACAAAATAATAAAAAAAACAGTGAAATTGAAATTTTCAATATTAAAAAAAATTTTTGTTTTTTCCTCTTTTGCGAATATTTTATTTTTGATTTTGTTTCCACAATTCTCAGAACTTCTAAAGACCAAGCTCAAAGAGGCAAAAATTTATCCAACGGTTTTAAAAATTTTTTTAAAAAAATGGTGCTGATGACTAAGCGATCGCTTTTTTTTCTAATTTTACATTTTTCAGTACAAACGACAGTTTTTTTCGTTTTTATGCACCGAAACAATTTAAAATGTAATTTTGTAATCTTTTTTGAATTATGTTTAACATTTGATTTTCAATATTTAAGAATTATTTTTTTTATAAAGATTTTTTGGTAATTAACAAAAAAAAATCAGGAACTCAAATTGTTGCTTTTGTATTAAAAAAGCTTCAAAACAATACGATCCATTAATAAAAAAGAATCCGTTAACGTTTTGATTTTCGTTTATATTTTACTAAATAATTGTTTATTTTTCATTCAAATCAGGTTGTTTAACAAGTCTCACAAAAACTTCTTATTAAAAAAAGAAAAAAGGGCTTTGAAAACGTTTGTTAACTACTTTATTGCTGCTGATAAAAGTATGGAAATGTTCAGCAAAATAAATCTGAGAATAACGTTTTTTTGAAAAAAAATGCATCAGAAACATAATATCTCAAAACGTAAAATATCACTTTTAAAAAAAGAACATTGATTTTCTTTTTCAAACCATGTTAAAAATGATCTTTTTTAACATGGTTTGAAAAAGAAATGACCAAATTAGAGTTAGAGCCTTTTTGTTTTGGACGAAATGCTGATTTATTGCTAATTTATAAAAAGTGTTAATAATGAAAGGTCACCAAACTTTATGAATAATAAAAATTGTAATTTTGAAATAAAGAAAAAGCAGCGTTTTTTTTTAAAATAGATGTGCACAAATTATTTTTTTTACACATCGTTTCCTTAAAAGTAACAACCATTTTCAGTCAGGGACTTTTTAGCGAAACAAACACATCACTGACACTTCATTTTTTCGTTATGAATATCGTTTTCCCAGTAACGACATTATCAAATAAAAAACCTTCAAATATCAAGCTGCAGATTGGAATGCTTCAACAATTTTTCTGGATGTATGTGCTAGAAAAAAAACCTAGCACATGCATCTAGAATGTTTCAACAATTTTTTTTTCTAAACATTTCAGACCGCGGAAATTTCCAATTTTACCCCACTGTACATACACCCAAATTTGTTAACTTTTTAAATTTTAATATTGTACATTAGAGTAAAATTAAAAATTTAAGCTGACTCAAATGTTTTTAGTGGATTGGTGTGTTTTCAAGAGAAGGGCTAATCTCAATGTCACTACTATTTTTTTCCTCCCATGCTTTTTTCCTCTGCTTCCTTTTTTTACTTGTTTTTCAAAGCATGCCAAAGTCTCTGCCGCTGGCAGTCTTTCCGTCTTTTGCATCTTTTTTTCGTTGTTGCTTATTTTTCTCGATATAAAAACGAGCGTGCATTTATTTTTAGTCAATTTTTCTTTTTTGTTTATTTTTTTAACATGCGTGTCAGACCACAAGATTATAATGATGAAAACAATGAAATCGATGAAAAAGGGGATATAGATAATGATGCCGACGATGATGATTTGGGATTTCCTTATGGAAACAAAACAATATCATTTTTAATATTATCATTATTCACTCTTTTTTTATTGACTATTTTACATTCCTATTTAAGTGGCGAAAGAAGGAAAGAAGAAAAAGAAAATTTGTTAAATCCGTGCAATTTTACTGATATGTTAGATATAAGTAAAATCGCTGCGTTAAAAAGTGATATTAATATTCATCTAAAAGTAAGTTTAAATGAGGCAGGTGGTTTGCATTCATTTTTCTTTAAATATGCAACAAATGTTTTTTTTATTTTGTTATCGCAGAGCAATCGCAAGCGTTGGATTTAGTTCAATTTTGATGCAGAAATGTTTCAACATTTTAAAGTCAGTTTTTTCTATGCCAAAAACATAGCCTTTGTTGTTTAATTTTGTGCTTTATTTATATATTTTTTTATGAGTGCACTATAAAAAAAAATTTATGAAAAGAAGGAACATTATGCTATTCTTTTATTTTAAAAATGTGACTTTCACACTTTTGTGCTTTAATTCATTTCTTTAATTGTTTAGAAATTGAGTCGATTAAATGTCAAAAAAAATAACCAAAAATTAATTTAATTCATCTTTTTTTTCAAAAAATAAGAGAAAACTAAGGATGGCTGCGGGTCCATTTTTTCAAGACCCGGCCCGACCCGACCCGTAAAATTTTGA
>CABFKP010005306.1:0-10731 GCA_901779475.1 Panagrolaimus davidi
AGAACCGTTCAAAAATTAGTTGTTCTCTAATCTGGACGTCCATATTTGAGAACCGGTTATAGAATTAGTTGTTCTCCAATCTGGACGTCCAGTTCCGAGAACCGGACGGTTCTCTAATCTGGACACAACATATGTTTTCTCACATTTTTAAAGTTTTAAGTATTTGGTAAATATGGTAAACTTATATTACTTACCTGTTGAGCACAATATATCACTTCTATAATAAATATAAGCAGTGTATAAATAAACATTTTAAAATCTTGATTTGAATAAAAATGATATACATTTTTGCTACAATAACGTCGTTGAAGCAATTTTACAATTACGAAACAATTGAAAAAGAAAGAAAATGTTGATGTAAATGTCATCAAAATTGCTGTATTTCTTGGATTATTCATGAATGGCACTCTTTCTGGGTGGCATTATGTGATATATCGAATTCCATCAGGTTCATTTTCGAAATTTAATTTTATGCAACTGTCAGTAAATGGTGTAAAGGAACAAAGAAGAATGGGAATAGTGATACAAAAAATGATGAAATACTGAAAAAAGTACATTTTATGATTGTGACATGAAAACATTTTATAAAACATGATTATGGTATTTTTGAAAAATATGTATTTCATCGTAGTCCCCATATATTCAAACCTATTCCTGCATTTTTTCAGCAGCCCATGGTAAGGATGCACGGGGCCCAAATTTCAGGCCCCGCCCCGCCCGGCCCCGAAATTTTTTTTTCTACACTTGATTAAAAAATTTTTTTCCAGACTTGATTAAAAAAAATTTTTTAAGACATTTAAAGCATTAGCACTCTTCATTTTTTTGTTTAAAATAACTTCAACGAAGAACAACTTTCATAAAAATGACCACATTATGCTTAAAACCCCACTTAAACGTCCGTTTTGCTTAAGCCCCGGCCCCGATATCGGGGCCCAGAGCCCTCACTAAGGCCCCGGCCCGACCCAGCCCCGAAGGCTCAGGCCCCAGGCCCCCGTGCATCCTTAGCCCATGGGCATTTTTCTGTTTTTCATATATACTACAAAAAATAGTCCCGAATGATTTAAAATGCTTATTGAAATGTTTTCCTGACCAAAAAAGAGATCTGGCTTAAAAAATTAAAAAATGAAATTTTAAGTAGAAGGCGATAAACTCCATATGTAGTATATATGAAAAATAGAAAAGTGCCTATGGGCTGCTGAAAATTTGCAGGAATAGGTTTGAATATATGGGGAATACGATGAAATCTCTATTTTTCAAAAATACCATAGTCATGTCTGACGCATCCCTTGTAAGACAATTGTAACGCATAATGTTGGTTTCCTTGATGCTTATTTAAAAGGTAACTAACCTTTAAATATTTATCCCAAAATTTTTGATACCCAATTTTTAATACAAAAACAGTAAATCGATTGAAAGATAAAACAAAATTAAATAAATGTGGTGCCATTGTTGCATACCAAATTGAAGTATGTATAAAACTAATAAAAAAACTTCGAGTCCCCCAACTTTTTACAAATGGAATAAACATTGGTGCTGCAGTAATTCGAGTATTAAAATAATAAAGTATCGCATAAAGCATGTAATGAATTGCAGAAAATCCAAAAAGTATTTCAAAAGATCCATTAAATTTTGTTTTATTTTTGCTGACAAAAATAAGAAATAAAATTATAAAATATAAAATAAATGTTGGAATTATGTAAATTAAAGGAATCAAAAATTTAAGGTTTTCCCAATTTAAAACAGGTTCCATTGTTTTTAAAATTTTTCCATTTTAAAAGGTTTTTATCATTTTTAATTTTTTTAGAAACCAAAAATTGTGTTGTAACTTTTTATAATGTAAAAAACTTAAAGTTAAAAAGTACCACATTTTTAGTATGAGAAAATTAAAACATTTTGTTTACTTAAAACACGTCATAAATAAACCATTCTGAGAAGTTTTAGTTTCAGTTCTGTATATAATTTTAAAAGTATTTCCAAGGTCATTTTTGTATCTATATTTGTATTTTTTTCCCACTTAGAAATCCATTTTTTCTGACAATAAAATTTTTTGATTTAAATATTTTGCAAACATTTTTCTCATTAGAAAATTGAATATTTTCTGATTTAAGATATTTTAAGATTTTTTTGTTTTTGAAATTTGACAGTTGATTAGACTTTAGATATTGCAAAAGTAAAGTGTTTGCAAAATCATTCCCAAGTAAAATCAGAGTTACCAAAAAAGATTTTTTACACTTTTTTAATCTATTTGTTTTTTTGAAAAAATTCCTTTTTAAAAACGAAAAATAAGCTCTGTTTACATTTTGGGTTTTTTAAAGTAAATGACGCCTTTTTCTTTTTATCAGTAATAATCAGAGGTAAAAAAGGCAAACTTGAAAAAATAATCCAAGTTTTTACTTTTTTGAATAAACACAAATATTATTTTTTTGGTTTGTAGCTCAGTTGATTTGCTTAAAATTATATGGTGATGAAATTTAATATTTTTCTAATTTTAATATTTCTATTAATTTTTTTATTTGTAAATGGAGTTGGAATAACATATCGAGCAAAAAATGTTGAAACATTAGTAATATTTTCGTTTAATGGAAAAATAAACGAAAGTGAAAAACAACCTGTGTCTTCTTATATTGATTATTTGAATAATGTAAGACTTATTGAAAAAATTTCACCAATAGATTTTTTTATCCCATAAAATTGATTTGTTTTAACCCTTAAACTCTTTCATCCTTAAAATAATATTATTTCAGCTTGTTACAATCAGGGATGCTGATCAAACCTTTTTTGATCAAGACAAAATTTCATTTAATTTATTTTTTGGTAATTATGATGCAACTAGTTTATTAAATGCAGCCGGAAATAATACAATTGCATTTATTATTTTGAAAAATAACCAAGAATTTACTTTAAAATCTATTGTACATGAAAACAATACAATTGCATTTATTATTTTGAAAAGTAACCAAGAATTTACTGATGTTTGTTTTTATATTTTAAAATCCATTGTAAAAACTTCTGTTTATTATCTGTTTATAGAATGTTATTCAAGAAGCGAATGACACATCATTAAGTTCTGCAACGACTTGTAATGAAACTGTAAGTTCAAGAAATACTTTGTCCAAAAAATTTGTCACTTTTTAAGCTCCACTTTTGCAAAGTTATTCATCACTTCCTTGATAAACCAAGAGATTTATTAACAAAGTTAAATCTCGTAGTAATTTCAAATATTTGTCCGAATCCAAGTATTTTCGAAGAGTTTAATTCATACAACCGAAAAAGACCGAAAGACCGGACCGAAGACCGAAAGACCGCCAGCACTGCATACAACAGAGAGAATGATGAAGATTTTACGCGAACATTTTTGATAACGAAAGCTCGTCAGAAGTTTGTTTTTAATTTGGTTTAAATAGGCACTGCAACTTAATTGCAAAAAGTGTAACAAAATGCTATTGTTTTTGAATGTGGCACTTCTGCAGTTTTGTCCCCCCCGCTTTTTATTCATTCACAAATTTGCATAAAAACAGTGAGTTTGTACTGCGAATTCAAAAGGGTGGGTGGGAGGGTAGAATGAGCGGTTGTGTTTGTGAATGAAAAAANGCAACATTTATTAAGCAATATTTTTTGCTGCATCTTTTTGAAACTAAACAGAATAATTTTTTTGTATTGAAATTTGGAATGGCTCTAACATTTTCCTTTTTTTTACAGCAATCTTCAAACATGCGGAATTGATAAATCTATTCTAACGAAACAATTTACACTTGATACTGATTACAATAAAGTAGACGAAAGTGATCGTAAAGCTTTAATTGATCCAACTTTTGGTAAGTCTTATTTGACAAACGGCAAACAAAAAAATATTTCATACAACAATTTTTAGTTCAGAAAATAGAAAGAGATGTTGAAGATCATTTATTAATACTTGTTGAAAAATATAATTTTAATGTTTCTTTAAAATTCATTTCTGATTTTTACAATGATAAAACGAAATGTGATTTTGAAGCTCCACTGAATGGTTATAAGAAAATTAAAACATATCTTATTACAATGAGAGTGAAACATAATGAAATATATAGATTATTTAGTATGTTTATTGGTTTAAAAATATTTTAATTTTAAATTTTTTTAGCGACTTTAATTCCTTCCGTTAACTTTAACCAAGCAAATTTTACACTTGAAGAATATTTGGTTCAAAATTTATATTATAATTTTAAAAATTCGCGTAAATTTTTATTTGATAAAGAACCCTAAACTTTTTGTGGCATTTTTATAGGAATTTCGATAGCTTTCGATATTTCTATGCCGTTAATGCTATACGATGCTCAACATTTAATTATATTTACCGATGATTATAGTTATCTTCAAAAATTAAATAGTGGATCATTAAATAAAGATAATGTAAGTTATCTGTAAATACACACTTTTTACAATTAAACTTTTCAGCACACTGTTGATTACATTTTATACATGACTTCTTCAGATGATAGAATTGTGGAAAATTTAAAAAATAATTTTTATACATATGATTCAGCTAAAGCTGCTTTTCATATAATGACACCAGAAAATAAAAAAAATGTTTTTGGTGAAAATACTTGCCAATTGATAACAAAGGCTCAGAAAGAAGGTTTTGGTGAAATAGCTGTTCAGTTTAAATTGCAATTGTGGCATTTTATTTTGATTGGTATTGGAATTTTTTCCACTGTCGTTGGTTTTGCTGTTTTTTATTATAAATGTATTCGACCAAAAAATCTTTATGTTGAAATTATGAAAAATATTCCATCGTAAGTTTTAATAGGAACTGATAAATATTGCATCATTCTCAATTAATATTATGCAATAACCGAGAAACGGACATTTTCTAGCTTTTTATGAATTTGTTTTTAGAGGAGAAAATAAAGAAGAGCTTTCAAAAGTATGCGACGAATTTTATATCCCTGAAGGAAAATTCAAAATTAATTTTAATCTTGTCAAAGGACAGGGCCTTTCTTCAACTGTTTATGAAGCAACTATTAAACGTGCACTTTTATCTGCACTTCCAAGAAGAAGTTTTGACCACAATAGCATATCTGAAGATTACATTGTTGCTGCAAAATTGCTAAATCACCTTCAACAGGATCAAATCTCACAATCCGATTTTTATGGTGAAATAAATGCAGCAAGAAAATTGGGAAAACATGATAAAATTTGTACTTTGCTAGGTTGGTCCGCACATTTGGAAGCCCCCTGTTTGCTATTTGAATTAATGGAAATGGATTTATATAATTATCTTCTACGCTTAAGAGAACCTTTAAGTCAATCGGAAAGTGAAAATGGATCAACGATCATTTTACCGGTCACAGAATTCGAGCATTATGGTGTTCCAAATTTTGATGAAAAACAACAAAAAATATTTTTACAAATTTTATGGCAATCTTCACAAGGTCTAGATTATATTGCATCAAAAAATATTGTTCATCGGTAAGAAAAAAAACTTTTTATATTTTTTGAAATAGTGTAAATTTGTTCCACAGAAAAAAATTTTTATTCAAAAAACGTAAAAATTTTTTTAGAGATGTTGCTGCCCGAAATGTTCTAATTTCTCCATATGGTAATAATGAAACATTTACAGCAAAAATATCAGATTTTGGACTTTGCGTTGACGTTGATGAACGAACAAAAGAATATAAAACAACAACAACAGATAAACGCCTCCCTCTAAAACTTTTTGCTCCAGAATGCCATTTTGAACACATCTTTTCTGAAGCTTCAGATGTTTGGGCATTTGGGCTTTTAATGATTGAAGTTTATTCACTTTCTGGCACTTTATATCATGGAATTGGAATGAATAAAATTCCAGAATATTTAAAGCAGGGAAAAAGAATAGAAAAGCCTGATAAAATGCCACAGGATATGTAAGTTTTTTACCATATAGTTCTATGTCTTTTATTTTTTTGTCCTAGTACCTATAATTTACTCCAATTATTTTTCAGTTATGAAATCTCATATAGTTGCTGGAAAGATGACCCAAATTTGCGAAAACCGTTTCATAAATTATCAAAAGATATAAAAGAAAAACTTCGAACAATTGATCCTGAAAATGATGCATATCGAGATTATTGGCACTTACAAATTGAAGATGAAGAATTAATGGAAAGCTTTATTCCAAGAAAATTAAAGCCTAAATAAATAAATTACACATTTTTTGTATAGTTTCATGCATATCAAAATGGCGAAAAAATTTGGAATTTTAATAACAAATCATACTGATTTTTATGAATTTTTGAGCTTTTTATAATGGGAAACGTAAAACTTTTTCGAAATATAATATAAATTGAACAAATTATCAAACTGAATGCATTTTTTAAGCTTATTTTTTTCATTCATGAATTGTTTTTAGTCTTTTTTAGCAGTTCAAAGCTGATTTTTAAAAAAGCAAAAACCGGTTTTACCGGGACCCCCACCCCCTTTCCCCCTGCCCGGTACGGGGCCGTGCACTAAAAAAATCGCCCCGATGCCATGCCTATGCTTGATTGAAAAAAACTTTTTCCAAAATATTAATTTTTTGTAGTGAAAAAAAAGGAAGCACAAGCACCATTAAAGTTTAAACTACAACTTTTAGACTTTGTTATTTTAACCAAATTAATTCTGTCAATGAGTTTTCACAACAAATTTTTTTATCGATTGCTTTGTTTTTGAATATTTTGTTTTCTATTAAAAACATAGTCCCCAGAATTGCTCCAAATATGTTTTAAACCATTTTTTATGTATTTTTAAGACATTTTGGACCGTTTCCACGCAAATACGTTTCTACCGAACATTTTACCCTATGCAGTGGACCCGTGATGTAATTTAATACATTTGTCATTAATTTATATAAAAAAAACATGTATTAATTTTACTAAATTTTTGAAGACCTTTTTTCCAGTTTGATCTCTGCAATTTTGTTCAAAAACTTTAGAACATCCTAAATGTTTTTATTGTTCATTTTGTTTCTTAAGCGAAATACGATTTGCAATTACCGTAACCCAAAACTAATATCCAAAGCGACAAAAAAAGAAAGTGAAAAACAAATTTTTCGTTTGCAGACCTTCCAATTTTTCTTTCCCAACAGTAAGCCCCCCCCCATGACCATAACAACCAAAAAAAAGGTTAATTCTATTCTTTATTACAGTAAATTATGGTAAAAAATTATAACAATATGAAAAAGATTAATACAAATTTTTAAAACAAAATAGATGATTTACGAAAAACTGAACAGTATCCTTTATCAGTTTTGATGAAATAGGGCATACAGAATACGGAGTACAGACTTCTTCTCTACGGAAACAATGTTTTCCATCTTCACATAAATACATAGAAAATGGATGAATGCCACATTCTTTTGCAGAGCAATCTTCTTCATCAGAACCATCAGTCTGATGGCATCAGAACATTGTTTACGACCATCACATCTTGAAGCTTGTGAAATGTATTTGACTTCATTTTTACATTTGAATTGAATTTCTTTTGTACAATTTTTCTTACATTCATCACAGTCTTCACAAGATGGAATAAGACCCAAGCATGCATAAACTTTTGAATATAATTTTCCATCTTTACATTTGATCATTTCAATTTCATCCATATTAATTTCACCAGGACAACCATCTTCATCTTCACCATTTGGGCAATCACGTCTTCCATCACATACTCGATCACCATTCAAACAATATCCTTTTTCTCCAGGGCTTGACTTGCATAACATTTTATGTTGTCCAGAGCATTGCATACAATCACAATCATCTTCATCAGATCCATCATCACAATCTTTAATACCATTACATAAAGTCCATTTTGGTAAGCATTGTTGCAAACTTTTACAAAATTTACTACCATTTTGACATTTTCCTTCACAATTTCTTTCATCTTCCCCACTCGGACAATGATGTTCACCATCACATATTAAAATTTTTGGAAGGCACATAGATGAACATTTTAATTTATCGACTGGACATTTTCCTTGATTTTGTTGTTCATATACCTTTTCATCACTTTCATCTGCACAATGAGGTTGTCCATCAAAAAGAGCTTTAGCACGAAGACACAATTTTGAAGAATTTGATGATTGAAGACAGTAGAAAGATGTCTTACATTCTATAAATTATCCAATGATAAAACTAATCAATAAAAAAGAAAACATACCACTGCAATCAGCTTCATCACTTCCATCAGGACAATCAGCAACGCCATCACAAAGAGAATTTGTTCCAATAACAATACTCTAAAACGGTATAAAATATATATTTGCTACAAACAAGAAATGTAAGAACTAACTGGATGATTAGCACAAAGGAAGCCCACTGCACGACAAATTGTTACATTTTTAGGTAATAATGCAGCAAGTTTAGAAATAGATTCATTTTGATATCCATAATCATCATCATTTGGCCATGCATCGGTTGGTGGTAACATTTGTTGATATGATGATTGAGTAAAAACGAAGATAAGTGGAATTGAAAAAACGACGAAAAGAACAATTGCAAAGAGTACAAGAATTACAGCTGGAACCTGACCAAGATAACGAGTAAAAAATGGATTTTTAGGTAATAGTCGTTCTTCTTCCTCTCTAAAAAATGGCAAAGGAATAAAAAAGCGATAACAACAAAATGTTAAAAATAAGCTTTGTAAAGTCTTGAACAAGGTTGAAAAGATAACACAAAAGCTGTTGCTTTGCATGCATCTAACAAAACAACCTTCACAAAGCTTATTCCATCCATATATATGCTCCCAAAGAAAAACGTTTAACTTACTCATTAGCACGAGGATTTTGATCAAAGTAATGCATATTGTTAAAAATGGTGAATTAACTACAAGTGTTTGCAAATTGCAATAGAATAAAATGTGATTTAAGTTTAAAGATTTATTTCAAATAATAAGAGCTCCGGCTGGAAGCTGGTGGTCGCCAAAAAATGTGATAAAAAATGATAAAAAATGATTGATCCATCGCTCTTTTGTTTAATAAAAAGCGATA
The DNA here is from genome assembly GCA_901779475.1 of Panagrolaimus davidi. Classification (NCBI taxonomy): domain Eukaryota; kingdom Metazoa; phylum Nematoda; class Chromadorea; order Rhabditida; family Panagrolaimidae; genus Panagrolaimus; species Panagrolaimus davidi. The sequence goes on from CABFKP010005306.1 coordinate 8,981, forward strand.
AATCAGCAACAAAACGGATGTTTTGAAAAAAAAAGCAAGCAGCTTGTACATCAAACAGACAAATATTATTTTCCAACTTTTGCAGGGCATACAATTTGCTTTTTTTCTTTTTGCGGTATTATTTAGTGATTTTGCTTCTTTTCAAAGAAATTTATTTTCCATTAAGTATTACATTTTTCGTACCAAGGGCGATATATCCAGTTTTACTTTTATGGTTGCTTCTAACATCTATCATAAAAACGCTAACCATCTTTTTCAAAACTTTTTTTCCATAATTAACAAAAGTGCTGAACATTCGGACAAATGTTTTTGTTTATTATCTTTATAATTTAAAGCAACATTTTTGGTAAAATTAAAAATAAAAAACTAATTCATTTATGCTAGATAAAAAAATGTTAATTTAAGTTTGTGGAATTATTTTACATTTTCAGTATTTTGTTTTTTACATTCTTTTTTAGAAAATCGGCATTATTACTTCAGTTTTATTAGAAATATGGCTAATTGTTTTTGCTATATATTTGCCATCTTTTATTGTTGAAAGTTATAAAAAAAGTCCAGAAGAAACTTTAGAAAAAGTTAAATCATGTTTGTTTTAGAATTATTTATTTTTTTTTCTAAATTCTGTTGTTTAGATCTTGGACTTATGTACGCTAATGTTGCATTTCTTAATTTTGGATATTTATTTTGCAGCTTTGGCGCGATTTTGCTTATATACTGTATTCTTATAAGCGAATAACCAAAACAGTCATGAAAAGAAAACGAAAAAAATTATTGTTTTTTATTACGTATTTTTTTATAAATAATTTTATTTGAATTCAATTTTTAACCGACGGGAAAATTTTAAGAAAAAATTTTAACTTTGACATATTTTAATCTAATATTTATGTACTTATAAAAGATGAAAAAATAAATTATTACATAAAATTAAATTTAAAAAAACAAAATGTTGAAATAGGATTAATGATTTCCGGAAACTTTCATGAAATTTTTCAATATGTTACTTCAATGTATAAAATGTTACAAAAACAAACACACTTGTTTTCTAATCACGGTCTCTTTTGCCGTCCGGTTAAGGCGGACTTGACATTAAATGATGCAAAATAGCATAATTATCATTAAAAACCATTTCCCAGTTGATTTTAAGCCATTTAATGAAGGTGCGATAAAAATTCAAAAATTCAGAAAAATGACGTAAATTTGCATATTCGGGCCTAAAATTATAAAATCAACCTGGGATATGAAAAATCTACCAACAGAACCTGTATGCTAATTATTTAATTAAAACTTTTATACATTAAAAATTTTTAACCAAAAATTTTTGAATGTTAATATAATTGCAAAAAGTAAAAAACTATTACTGTACAAAATATTGGAGACCGCCGAATTATTTTTTGTTTAGCGATTAAACATCATGAAAAAGTACCGTATAAAATTTGCGCTCATTAATCGTTAATTTGTTGCACATATTTTTTTGTTCCTTATCTTGTTTTACCCCCGATATATGTTTTTGTGTGATAAAACTTTTGAGCATTCTTTAAATTGCTCATTAAAAACTTTGTACTTTAAAAAACAACAAAATTGAGCACCGTTAATTTTTTGCACATATTTTTTGTTCATTATCAACAAAATTGAGCACTTTTTGCAGTGACAAAAAGCAAAAAAAGATATATGTTGAAATAGATGTACAAAGTACAGATAAAAAGATCAAAAAAATGTTTTGGGTGGAGCAAAAAGCTGCAAAAACGAAAAAA